>JASAUF010000293.1:3000000-3154332 GCA_030180095.1 Magnolia changhungtana
TCCGCATGGGGACACGTAAGCCTCCAACCGTAGAAACGTGTCAGAAGGCCTTCATTTACGGACGCGTATTGCGTACTACCCCCGCAAGACCAAATCTGCGGATGGGCTGTCCTATGGGCGTGCCCATCATGATGTATCTATGCATCCAAGCCGTCTATCCCTTTTCAGACGATATTTTAAGGTATCGAAACTAACATGGAGTAGATCCAACGGTCAACTGGATCACACCATAGATGACGCTTGCAACTAATGCAACTGACATTTAATGCTTTGTGCATTTTATAACAACCAGCTTATTGTTTGGTGTGGTCCACTTGTGTGTTGGATCCACCGCATTTTTGGTGCTCCTTCCTTGTCCATCATGTATGTATTTCATCCACGCCGTCCATATATATTTCAAGATCATTTTATAGTAACCATAAAACATGGCTACCCAAAAAATGAGTTTTATCCCAATTGAATAGAAAGTGGACCACATCACAGGAAACAGTGGTGAATGAGCATCGTCGGTGATCCCTATTATTTTTTAGATCAAGCCCCAGAATGTTCTGTCAGAATAGATTTGCGATCATGCCTGACGAATATGTCACTGACCTCTTTTCAGAAGATGCAATGGCCTGGGGTGAAGCAGAGGTCACCTGCTGTTGTAACCCCAAAAAATGGATGGATCGGCTACTCCTCGGGAGATCGGCCAATGGCTGGTGTTCGGCGTGCCATGGGCCCCACGAATATTACAAGAAAACAACGATGCATATTACATTACAATCACGACCCATATACATCAACAACAATGATGCATGTTACATTACCGCTACAACGAATATTACATGAAAATAATGATGCATATTACATTACAATCACGACCAATATACATGCATATTACATTACAATCACGACCATATACATCGACAACAACGATGCATGTTACATTACCGCCACAACGAATATTACATGAAAACAATGATGCATATTACATTACAATCACGACCTATATACATGCATATTACATTACAATCACGACCACATACATTGACAACAACGATGCATGTTACCTTACTGCCACAACAAATATTACATGATAACAACGATGCATATTACATTACAACCACGACCCATATTACATCGACAACAACGATGGATGTTACATTACAACCACGACCATATACATCGACAACAACGATGCATGTTACACTACCGCCACAACGAATATTACATGATAACAACGATGCATATTACATTACAATCACGACCCATATACATCGACAACAACTATGCATGTTACCTTACCGCCACAACGAATATTACATGATAACGTCCCATAGTACATTACAATCACGACCCATATACATGTATATTACATTACAATCACGACCATATACATCGACAACAACGATGCATGTTACATTACCGCCACAACGAATATTACATGATAACAACGATGCATATTACATTACAACCACGACCCATATTACATCGACAACAACGATGGATGTTACATTACAACCACGACCCATATACATCGACAACAACGATGCATGTTACACTACCGCCACAATGAATATTACATGATAACAACGATGCATATTACATTACAATCACGACCCATATACATCGACAACAACGATGCATGTTACCTTACCGCCACAACGAATATTACATGATAACGTCCCATAGTACATTACAATCACGACCCATATACATGCATATTACATTACAATCACGACCATATACATCGACAACAACGATGCATGTTACCTTACCGCCACAACGAATATTACATGATAACAACGACCCATAGTATAATATAACCAGCGCCGATGTTCACCACGACCCACATAACGTGATAACAACGGCCGATGAGCACCATGAAAAAATAACTGCAATATTATGAATGGCTATGTTTATTGCACGACCCATAAGATGAGATATTCGATATCTACGTATGTCATGTCCTAACTTTGAATAATTAGATTTTCAAACTTGTCCACGTGAATAAATCAAACTATGTGGATGGGCAGATTTTCATACACTCAGAGCTCATAACATCATTTCTCCAATCACGCCTCTCCTCTATAAACACGACGGCTGTCCTTCAAAGGGAGAGGGAGAGTAACCTACATGTGTAAAAACTCTCTACCCCTTTAGAGGGAGAGGGAGAGTAACCTTCATGTGCTATTCATGGTGCTGCATCCTCAGCCATCCTTGTGATCAACTCGTTGACCTATGAAGGACCGGATCGTCGAATAACCATTGAAACACCACAACCCATATTTCATGATAATCACGACCCATAAAACATGACAACCACGACCATAATTAAAATACATTGTGAGGATCTATTCTAGTCGAAGGGCACCCAGTGAAATGAAAAACTCTTTTAGGAGTGTTTTGTTTTAGTCTGACCAACAACTCTGTTGAGAAGGTGAGGCTTAAACAAGACACTCCCAAAAGTGCTTTGCAGCTCGCTGGGTGCCCTTCGAAGAGAATAGTTCTTCATAATGTATTTTAATTATGGTCATGGTTATCTGTAACGACTCGTAAATTTTTGTATAAAGACCCGAGTACCACCTCGACCAGAAATCTCTTTGGATTAAATCCTTTAGAAATTTGACAAAGTTAACTAAGTGCTAAACTAGATTAGCCATGAAATCCATTTGAATCGCTTTAAATACGATCTACAAGACCCAAAACTTGTAGAATCATTGACGCTAGGTTACCCTAAAATCTAGGATCAGACTCATAACCCGACTGCTCTCGGGAGCACATTGAAACTCCGTATCAGGTCTGGACCGCACATCGGAAGTCCGAATAATACGAAGTTAAGGACTTAGGACCACCTCGCTAGGCTTGACAACCATTTTGGAAATCAAATCCAGACAGTGTCCCATGACTGTTCGCTTGAGTCCGGAGCGAGGAGTGTGAAAACGCTTGGTTTTCTTTATAAATAAATATCTCAAATAGTAATATGAGACTTGACACTTGCGAACATTTTGTATGCAACCAGACCGTCAGAATCTGACCCAAATACACCCTCGGATCAGGAAAAATTTTATAAACATATCCATGTACTTGAAATTTCAGATCGGAATCCATTGACCGTTGAACTGAAACTGGTCCGCCACGTGTGATCTGGGAACCTGACTGAAACAAAAACTTAACTCCACCTGGATCCAAGGTTGGTGAGCTTAAGTCTGACCTTTGGTTCAAGGAGGCCCGCCAGAAGTCCTCCGTTGAGCTGAAACAAACCCGTTTTGATTATAACCTAAGTATACCTTGTCCATAAGTCTATTTTAGTGTGTTTTTAGGCTATATAAAGACCTTAGAATCCTCTCTCTTACAGCCATACGAATTTCAAAGAAACCCTAAGTGAGAAGAGAGAAAAGAGTGAGAAAGAGTGAGAGTTGTGGGAGATCCTTCCTACCCTTTTCCCTGACGTTCTATAAGCCCATTCTCGTTGCTTTCCCGGCGATTCTGACTTCATTTCTAGGTAAGAAACCCTAACCCTAATCTGTTTTGGGGTGTGAAGGTTGTAGGTTATGAAATAGCTAACCTATTTCATTCTATAGGCTACCAAACTGCCGAATACGGAAGCTTAGCACACCTAGCTGATTCGTTACGATTCTAAGACGAAAGGTGAGGACTTTAGGTGTATAGGTTATAGTTTTCAATGCTTTCAATGTTAGATAATGATAGATTCATGATCTGCATGCAATTGCACATGTACAAAGTGCTATCTATTTTCCGTTTCGATTAAAGATGAAGAATATGGAATTTTACATATTCTAAGTATTTGTAGAAAGTACCATATACGTATAAATTTTGGAAATGTGTTTTCCATGATTATTTGCTCTATGAATATATTATATATAAATAAAATACTTATTTGGCGAAAGGACTCGCCCTAATACATGTTTTGCTAATATACACTATGTATGTTGAAATAGTATATTCTAAGTGTTTGTGAAAATGCTTGTGAGAGTAAGTGCTTGGATGATGGTGCCTTAGGTAGGTGTTGAGATGGGATTCTCAACTACCTTAGAGACGTGTATGATTTCCTTCATGTTAGTTGTTTACGTTAACCGCTTACTTATGAAGTATATGTGTTTGTATTTCTGTTTATATGGTGCTTTATAATATGCTTTATAACATGTTTTATAACATGCTTTATGACATGCTTGTTAACTTGCTTGAATTACTTTATTTAATATGCTTTACTCTACATGCTCTAAATAAGGATTGATCGAGTTTGGGATTATGTTTATAGTCCAGACAATCGGTACCAGACTTGAGATCATGGTTGAGATTCATTTCGCCACGTAGGATGTGTTTGACGAACCCGAGTCGTACTTCAGTTGGCGACAGTGGTTAGGCTACGCGAAATACTTACGCACTTCATGTCGTTCAGTTGATTGTGCGCTCGAGCTAGTCAGGCTCGTCAAGTAACCCGATGTCTTATGTATGTTCACCATGTTTGGACGCTACTGCTTGAAACTAGGGTACCAAACTTACCAGTGGAATCCCGTTAACCATGGTACCTCGATTCGCTAAGACTCATGAGCCGGGCATGGTGGTATGGGACACCGTGGTCGAGCTGTCAGCCTACGCTAGGGCCACGTGCCTCCCCGTAATGACCAGTGAGCAACATTAACTCGTGAGCCGAATACGGTGGTATGGGACACTGTATTCGAGCTGTCGGCCCACACCGATTGGTGACGAGCCCTTTGTAGTGACCTCGAGTTTACTCTGAATTTGCGGTGAGGCGACGAGTTTTGTCATGATATATAGAGTATGAACTAGGCTTGTATCAATTTAGTGATGAACCGTTAAAAAGGTGATGGGGGAGTGGTGTAACGATTGCGTGTAATGACCACAGCGTACCTGCGGCGCCTAGAACCACACTGTCATATGAGATTATCTAGGTTTGACGACCCTAGAATGGATCATGTTTGGGAATGATACAAGGGAGGTACCTTAGTTTCCTAATCCTATTGTTTGAAATAGACTAATAACTACTTAGTAATCATGCTCATCATCGCACTGCATGTGCCTGGTAAATGTGGAGCACTGAGGGATGAACGCATGTCGCGAATATAAGATGGTGTCACATGAGGGTGGTTTGACAAGGGCATTCATCATGTCATTTCATACTTGCATTAAATAAGAGTAGTTAGGATTGTTTGATTGTACTACTTTATCATTACTGCTTGATTGAATTGATAATATGTTCACCTATGCTTTATTGTTCCACTGAGTTAGCTACTCACTCCCACGTTACGGGATGATGTTGTACACACTAACCAGACTCTGTCTCAGGTGTAGATGATACGTCGATTCAGGAGGCTGAGCCAGACTACGATGAGGACCAGGACGAGTTCTCATACATGCAGTACTCAGACGGCTTTGCTTAGGCTAACTGGATCATGGGGATTTAACGATTTATCTTTTTAGTTGTATTTTGAATTTTTGATTTAGAGACAATACATGTATATGGTTACTCAGTTAGTGTTCATACTCTGGAGATCGAGATGGTTTTGTTTCTTTACATACCTTATATATACAGTTTCAGTCTTCCGCTTGCCTTTATACAATTGATCTGGAGTATGAATTACTGTTTTGGTATAATCTCACTCATGTTTATTGCACTGACACAGACAACATTTAATCATCATCATCTATGTTGCATAAGTGATGTTCTGGAACTCAAGAGTTGAGTTGATACTCGACCCTCGAATTTCAGGGTGTTACATTATCATGTTTTATGGGTCATGTTTATCATGAAATATGGGTCGTGGTGTTTCAATGGTCATTCAAAGATCCGGTCCTTCATAGGTCAACGAGTTGATCACACTGACGGCAGAGGATGGAGCACCATGAAGAACCACTAAAGTTACTCCCACTCTCCCTACAGATGGAGGGAGTGTTTTCTTCCCACCGTCGTGTTTATTGAGGGCAGGCGTGGCTGAGAAATGTTATAAGCTATGAGTGTATGGAAATCTGCCCATTCACAGTTTAATTTGTAATAGTTGAGTGTAACGCCCTGAAAATCGGGGGTCGAGTGTAACTCAACTCCCGAGCTCCAATGCATCACTTATGCAACATGTTTAATGATGTTTGAATGTTGTCTGTGTTAGAGCAATAAACATGAATGAGATTATACCAAAACAGTACTTCATACTCCAGATCAATTGTATAAAAGCAAGCGGAAGACTGAACTGTAAATATGTGTATGTAAAGAAACAAAATAAACGTTTCATTCTCCAGAGTATGAATCCTTCTGAGTCACCATATACATGTCTGTTTATAAACAAAATGTCAAAATAAACTAGGTACAATCCCTGTAAAATCCGTCGGTCCTGGCAGCCTAGTCGAAGCCGCCAGAGAACTGCATATACGAGAACTCCTCCTGGTCCTCGTCATAATCAGGTTCCACCTCCAAAGTCGTCGGCTCGCCTAAACCTGAGACAGAGTCTGGTTGGTGTGCGCAACACCGTCCCATAACGTGGGAGTGAGTAGCTAACTCAGTGGAACCATAAAGCATAGGTTAACATGTTCATCAATGCAGTCAAGCAGTAATGATAAAGCAGTAAATCAAACACTCCTAGTTACTCTGATTAATGCAAGTATGAATGTAGGTATGATGGATGCCCTTACCGACATACTCCCTCATGCGACACCATCTCACGTTCGCGGCATGCTTACATCCCACAGTGCTCCACATCTTCCAGGCACATGCGATGTATGATGAGCATGATTACCGAGTTTTTAATTAATCCATTTCAAACAGCAGGGTTGGGAAACTAAGGTACCTCCCTTGTATCATTCCCAAACATGATCCATTCTAAGGTCGTCAGTCCTAGTTAATATCAGACGATGGTGTGTTTTCTAGGTCACTGCAGAGGCTGCCAGGGCTGTTACGCACAAAGGTTGCACCATTCCCCCATCACCCCTTAAATGATTCATCACTATACAGAAACAGGCCTAGTTCATACTCTATATATCGCGGCGAACCCTAAGGCGCATTGTGACTTCAGAATATGCTCGTGGTCACTACAAAGGGCTGCCAGGGCTGTTACGTATGAAGGTTGCACCACTCCCCCATCACCTTATCAATGTAGGCCGACAACACGAATATAGTGTCCCATACCACCATAATCGGCTCACGAGTTAAGTTGCTCACTGGTCACTACGGGGAGGCACGTAGCCCCAGCGTAGGCCGACAGCTCGACCACGGTGTCCCATACCACCATGCCCGGCTCATGAGTCTTAGCGGATCGAGGTACCATGGTTAACAGGATTTTCACTGGTAAGTTTGGTACCCTAGGTTCAAACATTAGCGACCAAACATGGTGAACATACATAAGACACACGGGTTACTTGAAGTGTTCGGCTGGCTCGAGCGCACAACAAGTTGGGCAATATGAAGCGCAGAAGCACCTCGTGTGGCCAACCGCTATTACCAACCGAAGTACGACACGGGTTCGCCAACACATCATGTGTGGCGAAACAAATCTCAACCACAATTCCAAGTCTGATACCAGATGTCTGGACAATGGGCATAGTCCCAAGCCCAATCAATTCCCAACCATGGCATGTGAAGTAAAGCATGATACACAAGATAGTTCAAGAACACCAGCAATCATATTGTAAAACATATCGTAAAGCATGTTATGTAACAAGTTACAAAGCATGTTAAATAGCATGTTATAAAGCACTATATAAATAGGGATACAAATACATATATCTCATAAGTGAGTGGTTAGAGTAAACAACCACATGGAGGGTATCATACATGATTCTAAGGTAGTTGAGAACCACATCTCAGCACCTACCTAAGGTACTAACACTTAAGCACTTACACTCACAAGCTATTTTACAAACACTTGGAATGCACAATTTCAACATACATGACGTATGTTAGAGGAAAGTGCACTAGGGCTGTCCCTTTACCAAACTAGTATTTTATATGTATATATCATATTCATACAGCAAATAATCATGACAATTACATCAGCAAATTTTATACGTATAGGGTATTTTCTAGGATACCCAATTTCAACATACATAGTGTTTACAAGGGAACTTGTAATACGGCGATTCTTTTCACCAAGCAATTAATTTATACGCACATAATATATTTATACAACAATTAATCATGACAAACACATCGCTAAAATATACACATATACGGTACTTCTTACAATACCGTATTTCTACATACATGGTGTATATTAGTAAACATGTATTTAGGCGAACCCTTTCGCCAAATGAGTATTTTATCCATACATCATATATCCATACAACAATTAAACATGTCAAACACATTTCCAAAAAAAATACGTATACGGTATTTTATACGAATACCTAGAGTATGTGAAATTCCAAATTTTACAATTCTAATCGAAACAGAAAATGAAAAGCACTTTGTACCTATGCAATTGCATGCAGATCATGAATCTACCATTATCTGACATTGAAAGCGTTGAAAACGTAACCTATACGCCTAAAGTCCTCACCTTGTCTCTTAAAATCTCAACAAATCAACAAGGTTGGATAAGCTTCCGTATTCGGGAGTTTTCTAGCCTAAGGAGTGAAATCGGTTAGCTATTTCACAACCTAAAGCCTTTACACTTCAAATCAGACTTAAGGTTAGGGTTTCTCACCTTAAAATGGAATCGGTGACGCCGGAAAAACGTTAAGGAAGTGGTGGTGCAGCCCGTTGGATGATCTACAACAGTAGGAGGGAAGTACTCCCACAAATCCCAAACTTTTCTCTCCTTTTTCTCTCTCTCTCTCTCTCTCTCTCTCTAAGGTTTTATCCCAAATTCGTATGGCTGTGAGAGGGGCTATTCTAAGGCTCTTTTATAGCCTAAAACCTTCCCAGAATAGGCTCAGGTTCAAGGGTTACTGCTATTATAGGTATTTCGGCACTTTTTCAGCTCAAAAGAGTGTTTCTGGTGGCCCCCCTTGAGCCAAACGTCAGACTTAAGCTCACCACTCATGGATCTACGTGGGATTACGTTTTCGACTCGATCGGATTCCCAGATCACACGGGGTGGACCACTTTCAGTTCAACGATCAGTGGGCCACGATCCAAAATTTCGAGTACATGTAAATGTTCCTGAATTTTTTCTCGATCCGAGGGTGTAATTTGGTCTAATTCTGACGGTCTGGTTGCTTAATACTGATCCGCAACCGAATGGTGCCAGATCACTATTCCAGATATTTATTTTGTAAAGGAAAGAGTGATTTTCACACTCCCTCACTCCGGACTCAAGCGAATAGCCGTGGGACATCGACTGGACCTGATTTCCGAGATGGTTATCGAGCCCAGCGAGGCGGTCCTAAGTCCTTAACTTCGTGTTAATCAGATTTTCGATGTGCGGTCTAGACCTAATACGGAGTTTCAAGTCATTCCCGAGAGTAGCCGGGTAATGAGTTTGATCCTAACATTTAGGGTAACCTAGCGTCAATGATTCTACATGTTTTGGGTCTTGCAGATCGTATTTAAAGCGATCCAAACGGATTTCATGGCTAATCGAGTTTAGCACTTAGTTAACTTTGTTAAATTTCTAAAGGATTTAATCCTAAGTGATTTCTGGTCGAGGTGATACTCGAACCAAAGTACAGAAATTTACGGGTCGTTATATTGAGAATGATGGAAATCTGCCAATCAAAGTTGGGACATGGAATACGTAGATATCGAATATCTCATGTTATGGATCATGATGAACATGCAAAATAGGGGGCCCATGTAACATTCCAACCACGACCATATTACATGATAACCACGACCAATGTTCCATGACAGCCACTGCCCATGAAAACCACACTCTCACTTCTCTGGTCAGAATGTCGGGTCATGGGTGTGGGATGGAGATGTTTATCTCAAAATCGCGGACGATGACTATAAGCCACGACAATGAAGAACAATTCTCTTCGAAGGAAGAGCAGGGAGCCGAAGACATCTGTTGAGGAGGAGTCGTTGATCTGCCACGGGCACCAAATGATCTTCAAAATTTCAGGTAGCGGTCGTTGATCTTCAGGAAGATCGTCAACATTCCTGAAGAAAGGGATGGGATCACCCACGAAAGAAGAACGCAAGATGGACTTATGGTTCGGATTGGCTTCTGAAAAAATGTAACTAAAGTACCACTTTTATAGGCTGTTCAACCAGTGGTTAATGTGGGGGTGGTGATTCCGACATATAGCTTTGATTCCGACGGATCTTGGGTAGGTATCGTCATAAATGCGATTTCCTGCATTTGAATTTGGCACTAATTCCGAAGAGAATGGTCGTGGATAGAAGGAAGGTTGGGTGGGGGACCCCTCTAAACTGTTGTATCTGGTGTCTCCCACCAAAGTCATTGATTGACTTGATTTTTAAGCCCGTGGCCCACCATGGAATGGTGCATCTGACTGATGGGGGTGATGTTTGACAAAAACCACGGTGGGGCCCACACAGCTCGAACGAAGGACACGGATTTCCTGCGAAAGCCTTTCGCAGGAAGTTCCTGCGCAAGATTCTATGTGGGGCCCACTATGATGTTTGTGAGAAAGCCACTCCGTCCATCCATTTTTTTAGTTCATTTTAGGACATGCCACCAAAAATGAGGAGGATCAAAAACTCAAGTGGGCCACATGAGAGGAAACAGTGGAGATTTAGTGACCACTGTTGAAACATTTATATGGCCACAGAACTTTTGTATCAGTTTAATTTCTTGGCTTTTTCACTTCATCTTAGTGAAATGACCTTATAAACGGTTTGGATGGAATATAAACATCATTTGGGATCCTGGGAAGGTTTCAACGGTAGGAATTCCTTTCCCCACTGTTTCATCTAGTATGGCCCACTTGAGTTTTGGATCCTAATCATTTTCGGTCTCATGTCCTAAAATGATCTCAAAAATAGGATGAACGGGTTGGATTTTTAATAGACATCACAGTAGTACCCATCCAGAATCCTTGTGTATAGCAAGAACTTATTATCATGGAGCGGGCTGATTATTTAGGATGGAAAGTTATGCGAAGATCGTCTTCAGAACTTCCCGAGCGCTGTGTGGCTTATCCCTGCGGAAAGATACGAAATTACCATTAAAGGAAGGAGGCGATAGGGAACTGAAGGCTTCTTCAGCTTTCTCCACCATTATTTGTAATGAAAGAGCGAAGGAAATAAATTAATGAGAAAGGCATTGCAATAAGCTTCGGATCGGTATATGGACGAAGTACCGCTCTTATTGGGTGGTCATTCAATGGTCAAGGCGCCAATTCCGAAGAGTCGCGCTGATACTGAATGGTAGGGCGGATTCCCAAGGATCGCACTCGATGCCTAACGGATTGCAGGGAATTGGGATGTCATTCAATGGTCAAGGCGCCGATTCTGAAGGGTCGCGCTGATACTGAACGGTTGCCCGGATTCCTCAGGATCGCGCTCGATGCCCAACAGATTGTGGGGATGTAGCGAGTAATTCAATAGTCAGGGTGCCGATTCCGAAGGATCGCGTTGATTTTGAATGTTCCCATGGATTCCGAAGGATCGCGCTCGTTGCCCAACGGATTGCGGAGAAGAAGCAATTTAATGTCCTCTCCTGAAAAGGTAGAACGTGGTGCTGTTTTCGGGGGATCGCGCTCAGTCTAAAGGGAATGGTCATGGATGTGACCAATAAATGGTCGTGGTTATCTTCCATAATGGATCGTCATTCACTTGCACACTAGATCGTGTTTTTCAATCGACGGTGGATCATGACTGTCATCCTACACTCGGTCGTGAATCATTGAAAAAATGAATTACAAGGACGACCCATATGATATTCTAGCCACGACCATGATAACAAGAGAACCACGAGCCATGTTATATGGGTCGTTGTTGTTAGTTTATATGTGTCGTGGTTTTATGTTGTGACATCCCCACGCAATCCGTTGGTAACACAGCGCGACCCTTCGGAATCAGCATCTTGACTATTGAATGACCAGTCTATAAAGGTGGTACTTGGGCTTCATATTACTTCCACAAGAAAATTCGAACCAAAATAATGGAGGATATGTTCGAAGAAGCCATTGGGTCCATTTCTCGGTCTTCCTTTCTTAGTGATCCCTTCTCCTTTCCTCTTGCCAATCATCCAATCGCTCAACATCCTGCACAGACAGTTCCGAAGACAATTTCAGAACTCCGTCTACTCGACAATTTCAACGGGCACCCAGCCAACAGAAAAAGTTTTTGAAGAAGAGTTCTCTGCAATGACATGGGACTACTTACATTTTTCTTCTACTTACCTTCAGCTTGGCAGCAGCGCTACAATTCAGAATCAGCGCGTCGCGTGATGAATTTTATCATTGTGCCCTGAACATCTACAGGGTCATCGGTTGCATGTTACAAGGGGAAGAAACTTGCAAGTCTTGGGCAACACTGAGCTTCTCTTCTGGCAGTTACTGTGTTAAATAGGTCCTGGATGCAATTTTATAAGGGTCGCGGTATTCATGTAATATGGGTCGCGATAAGGGATTTGATCGATTATTTGATGCATTTTTTAGTTCTCTCTATTTATTTGTCACTGCGTCTCATTTGTAGGGCTTTATTCGTAATGAGTGTTTCGATCCTAAACGTTGTCCCGTGCCTGGAGATCTTTCTGGACATTTCTAAGAGGATGAAATGTTCAATCCCATTTTTTATAACTAGGGAACAAGGCGTATGGAAGGTAATTGCTGATGTTGTTGAAGCACTGATCGGTGCATACCTTAGCAGAGGTGAAGTGTCTTCATTATTTTTCATGGAGTGTCGAAGCACTGATCGATCTCAACGATGGATAGTTTTCTACCGCTGTCGTATTTATTTATAGGGACGGTGTGGTTGAGATAAATTTTCTAATGGGATAGAATATGGAAATGTGTTTGATCTGTTCTCGTAGAAGTGTACGAAAAACTGCCCATCAAAGTTAGGACATGGTATACGTAGATATCGAATATCCCATGTATATATATATATGTGTGTGTGTGTGTGTGTGTGTGTGTGTGTGTGGTAGGTATGAACATGTGGAGGACATGTTCGAGCTATGAATTTATTGTTGCCGCGAGAGTATTTTTTGAAATATTTGCAAAAAGAACAACTGGAGCATCAGCGCTATAATATATGCCATTGTTGTGTGTTAATATTGTCATGGTTCATATATGCAATAGATCATGGTTGTCATCCATGCACGATCGTTGTTGTCAACAAGGGCTTTAAGAGAAATACGATCCTCACGTCATGGAAGCCACGATATAAACGTAAGGGCAACAACGATCCCCCATGTCACGGCAACCACGACTGGTTAAAGTGGTTATAAAAGCTGTGTCTTCTTGTTATATTGTAAACCTCAGAGGAAGAAGTTCGCAGAGTCTTGCGCATCAAGGAGATTCTCTTCTGGCAGTTGCTGCGTTATATGAGTCATAGTTGCAATGTTACAAGGGTCGATGTTTTCATTCTACATTGTCGTGATTGTAATGGTATATGGGTTGTAATTCCCATGTTTTACGGATCGTGGCCGTCATGATGACTAGATCGTTGTAGTGGTAAGCAAGATTCTGCAAGTGAATTTGGTCGTGTCTGTCGTTAACAATGGATCAGGGACTTAACAACGGATTGTGGTTTCCATGTTGTATGTCCATGTTCCTCAAACGGTCGTTGTTGTCTAACACGATTCAATATAGACGAGGACCATGATTCCTTACAGCTGTGAACGATGGCCAATTTAACATGAAATCCTGACCCGTATCAACTACGACCAGTTCGTCACGCCACATCACGACCATATAATAAGATGACAGCGACCCATATATCATATCACACAGGGTCCGTGTATCATGACAACCACGTTTCGTGTAACACGACAGCCTTATCGAATGATAACTGCGATCAATGCATCACATCAACCACGAACCGTTGAACATGACAGCCACGATTTTATAAGGTGACAAGCACGACACATTTATCGTTGAATTCATGATCTATTCCTCATGTACCATGACTCACATGTTTTGTGTTTGTGATCTCATGTTTTGTGGTTATGATCGCTGTTGATGTGGCCAGTGGATCGTGGCTCATACGTTTTGTTGTTCGTTGAGTTGAATGACCCCATAACAGAAGCGGATTGCGTCATGTCCCTTCTATCGATGCCTGGGGAAATAAGATGACCACTTCCTGTCCCGTCTATCGATTGGGATGATCGGAAGCGGATTGCGTCCTACTCTGGGCAGGGATCTGTGCTGCCCACTATGATGTAAGTGTTCTATACATGTCGTTCATCTCTTTTATAAGATCATTTTAAGATATGAGACATAAATTGAAGCACGTCGTTCATGGCTTTATTGCTATGTCCTTTGATTTATGCTTGAGTTCGTTCCTTTTCTGTAGGAGGACATTCCTAAGTTTCGAAGAACAATTGCATACGACTATCTTCAGTTAATGAAGTGAATGGAAAATTGCCTATCAAAGCTAGGACATAGCGACCAGTAGATATCGAATATCCCATGTGTATATATATATACACAATGAGGTCGGCCTCATGATAAGCTCCCATGAGGTCGAGCTGTGTGGGACCCACCGTGATGTTTGGCAAGCATCAACACCGTGCATTTGATGGGTCCCCCTTAGTTTACGGGATATCCCAAAAATCTGCCACCACAATGGGTGGACTGGAGTTGTGAACCACATCTCGGTGGGCCTAATAAATGATTATGAATGTTTTAATGGGAGGGGGACCCCTCTCAACTGTTGTATTTGGTGTATCCCACCCAAGTCATTGATTGACTTGATTTTTAAGCCCGTGGCCCAGCCATGGAATGGTGCATCTGAATGGTGGATGAATCACAATAAAAATCTCTAAAGATAGAGCATTTCAGCTATTTAAAATTTAGTAATTTTCCTTTGCTATGGAATCACCATGATTACCTTTGTGTAATCGAGTGATTAAATTATTCAATCTAATTATTATTTTTTTGGAATCCCCCACTCAAGAAGAGCCATATCACATAAATGAATTAGGTCATTAAACAAACTCTAATTTTAATAAATAAAGTCTAGTGTATCATATTATAATACAATGGATGCATTTGAGCCAACTTCAACATAAGATCACTATTGTCTAATAAATATGTGTGTTTAAGTTATCTAGATTGAACCCTAAATTATTTTTTTTATAAATCATTTTTAAATTGAGACTCGACCCAATTGAGTTTTTGTCTTTAAGTTTTTAGTTGGATTTTTATTTATTTATTTATTCATGGATATTTTAGACTTTAAATATTCTAAAACAGAATTTAATGATGTATTGTTCTATGAAAGTGCATAGAGGTGCAGATGCTTACAGGACCATGGGTCGTGGTTGTGACGGAATATGGACCATGGGTTCCGATTGGTATGGCTCGCTCATGTTGTGTTGCATGGGTCATGGTTTTCATGTTGGAAGGGTTGTGATTGTAAGACGACAACCATGACCAATTAAGACCACAACCGTCAACCCACGACCCTGACCCATTATCAAGACAACCCCGAACCCATTAACCTAACAACCACGACCAATTAAGACCACAACCACGAACTGGTTAACATGAAAACCACGACCCATTAAGACAGCCACGAACCCATTCACATGAATGACCAGCACCCATCCCTCCTAATCCCATGGGATTCGCCCGGCCAAACAGGCCCTTAATGTATGATAACCACGATCATTCACCTTGTTAAAAAATGACCCTTTATTACTTACAAGCAGGATCCAAATATGGTAACTGCCAAGAAATATACAAAATTACAACAACACGACCCATATGACGTGACAGTCACGACCCACTAATTAATGTGAAACACGACCCATGTCATCATTACACCACTCTTCCATGCAAACCACTACCAAACCTCGATGGGTGCCCGTTGAAGATGATTGTTCATGGGAAGACAGCCACGACCAGCCCTCACATCGAAAATCTAGCACCGGTACTCAGTTTGCAGATTTTGTTTCCTTGATTACGACCCTTCACGATCAAAGGAACCAATGGTGGCAATGTCTTTAACCATTTGCTCCACACAATTTCTACATTCTCAACCACAGAAACAATGATAGCCAAATGAATATGGGTTTAAGACAATATCTTAGGCTCGATGAAATCAGTCTTATAGTGATAGTGTGTTGCTGCTTGGCTGCACCATAGCTTTCTTTCACAGCCCTCCCAGCAATTTCATGCTTTCTTTCTGGATTATTGCCCTTTGTAATGATAAATCCACTCACCATATGAACGGTTCAGATTTCCTATAAACATCGTTGTCAGCTTCAAGCAGCTTTCAACGATGCATGTTTCTATTCCTAGTTTTTCATTTTATGCGGCCCATCTGAGTTTTATGCCGCCTTGAATGGTTTTATATCGAGATCCCCCATTCTTTTGATCCCGATCCCAATTGATGCATGGCCAATGAACATATATCCTCAGAAACTTGCAAGGCAAGGAAAGGTTCACCATAAGTTTTTTTCCTTCCCACGTATGTCATGTCCTAACTTTATTACATAACCATATGAACGGTTCAAATTTTCTATAAACAACATTGTCAGCTTCAAGAAGCTTTCAACAATGGATGTTTCTATTCCTATTTTTTCATTTTTGTGGCCCACCTGAGTTATATGCCGCCTTTATATTGAGATCACCCATTCTTTTGATCCCATTCGTTTGATCCCGATCCCAATTGATTCATGGCCAATGAACATATATCCTCAGAAACCTACAAGGCAAGGAAAGGTTCACCATGAATTATTTTCGTTCTCTTCTCTCCTCTGTTTATTTTTTTGGTCTTTCTAGTGAATTGAACAAGCTGTCATCTGTTAGAGACACATAACAATTTACATAATTACTTGCTTCTCATTTCTAAAACCAAGTCTATGCACAACTATATATATACATATGTGATTTTCGATATCCACATATGTCATGTCATAACCTTTTTTTCACTGGCTGGGTGCCCGTTGATATTGTCAAGTTGGCGGAGTTTTGAAATTGTCTTCAGAACTTCATGTGGAGGGTGTTGAGCTTCAGGAAGATCGTAAACGTCCCTGAGAAGGGAACAGGGATCACCCATGAAGGAAGAATACGATAGGGGCTCTATTATTTCTTCGAATATCTGCTCCATTTTTTTTCACAAGAGGGCATATAAATGCATGAATTGGCTTGTGGGACTATCACCAAAGTACCACTCTTATAGGATGGACATTCAATAGTCAAGGCGCCGATTCTGAAGGGTCCCATGTGATTCGGTACGGTGGCACGGATAACGAAGGGTCGCGCTCGGCAATCAATGTTTTATGGGGAACCAGTGACCCTTCTTTATCCGTGCCACCGCATTTATAGCTTGGTCAAACATCAGAAAGGTCGCTCTGATTCTGAAGGGAAGGATCGTGGATATGAGGAAACATATAACACGACCCAGTGTGTATGACAACCACGACCCTTTCATGTGATCATGAATAACATGCACAGTGTATTGTGGTTTTTATCCATGTAGGATTGTAAAAATAACAATTAAGAACCACGACACATATGACCCGAAAACCACGACCCATGTTACATCGCACCACGACCCATATCACACTAGAACCACGATCCATATACATGTTATAACATCATGTATAACAATATACTTGTTAAATTGGTCGTGGACCACAGTTGTCGTGGAACGTGGTTCTCGTCCGTGTTGGATCGTATTTGACAACCACGACCTTATGAGGAACATGACCCATACAACATGGACACCTCTCCAGGTGTCATGAGAACCACGACCATACAACTTGAAGAATCTTGCGCACCACAACCACGATCAAGGCAGCATGACAACCACGTCCATAAAACATGGCAACTATAGTGCATATAACATTACAATCACGACAATATAAAATGGCAACCTTGACCCTTACAACATTACAACAATGACCTATATAACACAGTAGCTGCCAGAAGTGAAGCTCGGTGATGTGCAAGACTCCGCTAGTTTCTTCCACTTATGTTTAAATATATGAACCACGATTACATATATGAACCACGAAAGTATTAATACGACAACGACAACCAATATTAACACGACCAGTGATCCATTTGTTCCTTTTACAACTTCCTCAAACGACTAATAAATATATATATATATATATATAAATTGTCATGGAAACTATGACCCATCGAACATTAACGCCACGACCATGTTTCGTATTTGATTTAATGTGAATAATTGGTCGTAGTTGTAATTTGTAATGGTAAGATCGTAACA
This sequence comes from Magnolia changhungtana, assembly GCA_030180095.1. Lineage (NCBI taxonomy): Eukaryota > Viridiplantae > Streptophyta > Magnoliopsida > Magnoliales > Magnoliaceae > Magnolia > Magnolia changhungtana. Next base: position 3,018,278 of record JASAUF010000293.1, read on the forward strand.
GGACGCACTGACTTTTTGCACCAACCATTTTCAACCATGATCATTATATCATGAAAACCACGACCTATATTCATCGTTCATATGGTTTTCTAAATGAAAGTATTAGATGGTCATGGCTGAGATGCATAAAGGCCCATGATTATCATCCACGCTGGGTTGTGGTTGTCATGAAACATGGGTCATGACTGTCATTGGATAGGTCTTGGTTTTCATGATACATGGATCCTGAAATGGATTGAAACATAGGTCGTTATTGTCATAAGTTAGTGGTCGTGCTATACGTGAAGCAATGGTCGTAGTTGATGTCACGTTAAATTGGTTGTTGTTCGCATGCATAATCGTTCGTGTAAAAGGTGGATGAATCAGTACGAATGGTTTGGTAGAAAAATGAAGAGAACAAGTTAAAAACCACAACCATGATAAAGAAAACATGACAACCATGATCAGTATAACATGGAAACTACAAACCATATAGAATTACAATCACGACCCATATTACATGAAAACCGCGACACATAAAAAATTGCAACATCGAGAAGCTCAGTGTTGCGCAAGACTCTGCAAGTTTCTTCCACCTAAGTTTGCAAATGGGGATATAATCATATTGTATTCCTTCCAATTATGATTCAGTACGACCTATCAGAATCGGCACCACATGCAACATGCAACCGACAGCCCTCTCGATGTTCGGGGCTCAATGATAAAATTAATCATGCGGCGTGCTGATTCTGAAGTGTAACGCTGCTGGGATAGACAAGTTAAGTAGAAGAAAAAGGTAAGTAGTCCCATGTCATTGCAGAAAACTCTTCTTCAAAAACTTTTTCCACTGGCTGGGTGCCCGTTGAACTTGTCGAGTGACCGGAGTTCTGAAATTGTCTTCGGAACTGTTTGTGAAAGCTGTTGAGCCTTGAGGAAAGAGAAGGAATCACTAAGAAAGGAAGAACGAGAGACGGACTGTAACATCCCCAAAATCGGGAGTCGAGCATAAACTCAACTCCCGAGTTCCAAAACATCACTTATGCAACAAAATGAATGATGATTGAATGTTGACTGTATTCGTGCATTGAACATGAGTGAGATTAAGCCAAAACAGCATATCATACTCCAGAGACAGTTAAATTTGCAAGCGGAAGACTGTGATAGATAGATAAAATATATAAACTATGATGAGTCTCCAGAGTGTGATAACATTATCAGGTTAAATAATTACAAGTACAATCCTAAAATATACCAAATGTGTAAGGTCCTCTAGTCAATATCCCAGAAAGCCCTATCAATACAATACTAGGTCTTCATAGACCTGTTAGAGAGTTACATGTAGGAGAACTCCTCCTCAACACCATAGTAGTAGTCCGGCTCTGCTTCATAAGCATCGCCATCACCTGAAACTCAACAAATCTAGTTGGTGTGTACAACATTGTCCCGTAACGTGGGAGTGAGTAGCTAACTCAATGGAACAATAAAGCATAAGTTAACATATTATCAATTCAGTCAAGCAGTAACGATAAAGCAGTACAATCAAACACTCCTAACTACTCTTATTAATGCAAGTATGGATACAATCATGATGTATGCCCTCACCACACCCTCCCTCATGCGACACCATCTCACGTTCACGGCATGCTTTTATCCCTCAGTGCTCCACATATTTCAGGCACATGCAATGCATGATGAGCATGATTACCGAGTTTTTAATTAGTCCATTTCAAAACAGCAGGATTGGGAAACTAAGGTACCTTCCTTGTATCATTCCCAAACATGATCCATTCTAGGGTCGTCAGTCCTAGTTAATATCAGACGATGGTGTATTTTCTAGGTCACTGCAAAGGCTGTCAGGGCTATTACGCACAAAGGTTACACCACTCCCCCATCACCTCTTAAACGATTCATCACTATACAGAAACAGGCCTAATTCATACTCTATATACCGCGGCAAAACTCTAAGGCTCACTGCAATTTCAGAGTATGCTCGAGGTCACTACAAAGGGCTGTCAGGGCTGTTGCTCGCATTCGTTGCACCACTCCCCCATCACCTTATCAATGTAGGCCGACAGCACGAATATAGTGTCTCATACCACCATAATCAGCTCACGAGTCTGATTGCTCACTGGTCACTACGAGGAGGCACGTGGCCCCAGTGTAGGCCAATAGCTCGACCACGACCACGGTGTCCCATACCACCATGCCTGGCTCATGAGTCTTAGCGTATCGAGGTACCATGGTTAAAAGGGATTTCACTGGTAAGTTTGGTACCCTAGGTTCAAGCAGTAGCGACCAAACATGGTGAACATACCTTAGACATATCGGGTTATATGACGAGCCTGACTAGCTCGAGCGCACAATCAATTAGACGACATGAAGTGCATAAGCACTTCGCGTGGCCTAACCACTGTCGCCAACTGACGTACGACTTGGGTTCGTCAAACACATCTTACGTGGTGACATGAAACTCAACCACGATCTCAAGTCTAGTACCGACTGTCTGGACTATAGACATAGTCTCAAACTCAATCAAACCATATTAGTAGCATGTGGAGTAGAGCATGGTAAACAAAGTAATTCAAGCATATTAGTAAGCATGTCATAAAGCATGTTATAAAGCATGTTATAAAACATATTGTAAAGCATGTTATAAAGCATGTTGTAAAGCACTACATAAATAGAAATACAAACACATATATTACAAAAGTAAGTGGTTTAAGTAAACAACCTCATGGAGGTAATCATACATGTCTCTAAGGTAGTTGAGAATCCCATCTCAACATCCTCCTAAGGCATCAACATCCCAACACTTATTCACTCAAGCATTTCCACAAACACTTAACATACACTATTTCAACATACATAGTGTATGTTAACAAACATGTATTAGGCCGAATCCTTTCGCCAAGCAAGTATTTTATGCATACACAATATATTTATACAACAATTAATCATGGCAAACACATCTCTAAAATATACATGTATACGGTACTTTTTACAATACAGTATTTCTACATACATAGTGTATATTAGTAAAACATGTATTTGGGCGAATCCTTTCGCCAAATAAGTATTTTATCCATATATCGTATATCCATACAATAAATAATCATGTCAAACATATTTTCAAAAAATATACATATACGGTATTTTCTACGAATACCTAGAATATGTAAAATTCCATATTCTACAACTTTAATCGAAACAGAAAACGGAAAGCACTTTGTACATGTGCAATTGCATATAGATCATGAATTTATCATTATCTGACATTGAAAGCGTTGAAAACTATAACCTATACACCCAAAGTCCTCACCTTTTATCGTAGAATCGAAACGAAGTCGATAGAATTGCTAAGTTCCCATATTCGGCAGTTTGGCAACCTAGAGAACGAAATAGGTTAGCTATTTCATAACCTACAACTTATACAGCCCCAAAACAAATTAGGGTTAGGGTTTCTTACCTAGAAACTGAGCTGGAATCGCCGGGAAAGCGATTAGAACGGAGCGGTGGAGCTCGTGGAGCGGCAGGGAAGCACGGCAGGGAGATTCTCCTACATATCTCTCACTTTCTCTCTCTTTCCCTAGGATTTTTCTCAAATTCGGATGGCTGAAATGGGAGAGGGTTTAAGGTCCTTATATAGCCTAAAACTTCACCGAAATAGACTTGGGAAGAAGGTATACTTGAGTTTTGTCCAAAGGGCTTCAGTTTCAGCTCAACGGAGCATTTCTGGAGCCCTCCCTTGAGCCAAAGGTCGGACTTAAGCTCACCGACACCGGATCTACATTTAGTTAAGTTTTCATTTCAGTCAGACTTCCAGATCACGCGTGGCGGACCAATTTCAATTCGACAGTCAGTGGGTCTCGATCGGAGATTCCGAGTACATGTAAATGTTTATGAAATTTTTCCTGATTCGAGGGTGTATTTGGGTCAGATTCTGACGGTCTGGTTGCTTAATACTGATCCACAAACAACGAGTCTCAGATTACTATTCAAGATATTTATTTTGTAAAGAAACAAGTGTTCTCACACTCTCTCGCTCAGGACTCAAGCGAACAGCCGTAGGACATTATCTGGATTTGATTTCCAAGATGGTTGTCAAGCCCAGCGAGGCGGTCCTATGTCCTTAACCTCATATTATTCGAACTCCCGATGTGCGGTCTAGAACTGATACGGAGTTTCAAGATGCTCCCGAGAGCAGCCAGGTAATGAGATTGATCTTAGATTTTAGGGTAACCTAGCGTCAATGATTCTACAAGTTTTGGTCTTGCAGATCGTATTTAAAGCGATTCAAATGGATTTCGTAGCTAATCTAGTTTAGCACTTAGTTACTTTATCTCATTTCTAAAGGATTTAATCCTAAGTGATTTCTGGTCGAGGTGGTACTCAGGCCTTTGTAGTTTGTATATAAGGTGATCCAAGTTATACTACTTAGCTAGTTTAAAATAGTGTCTAAGGTGAAAGTACTTAGGAAAATTGAAAGAACAATGTGGTGAAGGGTTGGATTTGTGAAGGAAATAGGTTCAGAAGCGATTTTAGACTGTGGGATTCAGTTCTGACCAGTTAATAAGGTGTTAGGATCGACCCATAGTCTAAGGACGTCTAATCCCAGGTTGGAAAAAATTCAAGCTGTTACAATTTACCCCCCTTAAAACAAAATTTCGTCCCCGAAATTGACTAAGGGTAATAAAGAAAGATTTAATTATTTCTTTGCCTAAGTCTTATTGCGTTGGGTATATACTAGCCTAGTTCATTTTAATTTACCCCCCTTAAAACTTATTTCTTTATCCATTTCTCATACCCTGATGGTTTGCTACAATTTATTTCTTTACCTATTTAGAGTCTTGACGACAGTTCTCAATTATTTAGAGTAAGATAGCTGTTTTCATTGTTTGACCAACACGGAGAGACGGTTATAGTGGGCTTGATCCCGATATATCAATCGTCTACATGACCAAGGTAGAAGGCTCATCATATCCCTTCCAAGTCTTGGTAGATCCTGGTCTTCTTCTCGGTCAAGCAGTGAGTTCGTTGGTAGTCGCCCAGGATTGAGAATTGGGTCAAGCCGTGAATACTTCGCAGTTGTGTACTTCAGTAACTCCGTAGTCCGATCACTCTAATAACGTAGGGAATGTCCATCATTGAAAGGTTCAAATGTCTATTTCTAAGGTTGCCCTTTAGGTCTTAGTCCAAGAGAGTCCTTGTTGTTATCTATGTCCAAGGAAATGGTGAATCAAATTTTTACTAGATCATCCTAAAACGGTTTCTCATAGTAGAACTTGCTAGGGCTTCTATAATGTTCATATTCAACGAGCACAATTTCGATCCTGGGCCAGTGGGGTAGGGTCCACCACGCTTTCGCTGCGCCACCCAGATCAAAGAGGTGTAATATGTGACCTAACTAGATTGGCTCATAATGTTCTACCCCCCTTAAAACTTTATTTTCACCCTCAAGGCTTAAGATCTATGTCCTATTCCGTATGTCAGAACAAGGTGTAATTTAGGACCTATCCTTGACATGAAATGGGATGCGATCTCCCACTACATTAGTCTTCTTTTTATCGATGATGTGTATTATGGCATTGGTACCTATGGGTATCGAAAGGAGCTAAAAATGATGGGTAATGTGGTTGATTTCAGGGGCAGGTGTGAGTTTGAGGCCAGATGCCTAAGTCTACCAAAGGAGGACTATCATCACGGTCCCGACCTACCTTATGTACACATGTCAAGCCTAACAGGCAGGCTATTTTTCTACGTTCATATGCACAATATGTATGCTAACATGGCATGTGATTTGGGACCTAGGAATACTGTCTGTTGCTCACTTGGGAAATTTCTTAGGCCTAAAAGGAAAAATCTCTATTGGCTATATATTCTTACACTTCTCAAAGACGAAGTTATAAACTTTTGGTTGTAAGTGGTCGAGCCAATACGGAAGGAAAGTTGTGTAGTGGGTCAGAATCGGATACTGGACCTTCTGCCTAGCTAGGACAGAAAAGTGTCGTATCAGTTCTGAATCCTGTTGATCCCAACTCTCTGCTTGATCAGAGCATAGAGTTCATTGGCAACTACCAGGATTGAGAATTCAATTCAAACCGTGAATACCTCGCTGATATATATCGTTTCTCTACTCCGTGTTCCCGGTTGTAATAAGTCCTCGAGAAGGCAATTTTAAGGGATGCATTGATTTGATCTAACATAAATCCAAAGGATATATCAGTTTCCTCTAAGCGTGACTAGTTTCTACGTCAAACAACTTTCCTAGGACTTATCAAAGAAGCCTATGAGTATTAAGGGGATTCAACGAAAGAATGGGGTCTCGCTCCAACCTACTTAAGTCGACTAATTAAATCTATCTTTCAAGTACCTTAGCATAATGAATCCTTTACATTCTTTAGTGCCTAGTCGCAACATATGAGTAGCGTAATCCCCTAGTTGTAATCCAAAGTCTATGCTTATACACTAGATGATTTTTACACCATTTTTTTATAAAGGAATTTGTTTGTTTGTTTGTTTGGAATTGAGTTTCCCGAACATGAATGTAACTACACTCGAGCACTTCACATATACTCAAACCAACTAAGGGGGTTCTAGAGTTCACGTTCTTAATTTGTTGGATTTCCTATACTGTTAGGTCTGTCGAAGCACCGCTCTAGGTCCAAACTCTAGGGCCTATTGTCTTAAATGGGACTGACTTGCTAATCCCACTTCGGGATTGGGAGTGGCATGGTTAGTAGGAGGGTGGGAGGGGATTAAAATTAATGGTATAGGCTTTGGAAAATGAGCCATGTGTCGGAAAGTGTGAGATGGGATTTCCAAATCCCAGGATAATGAATTTCTAAGTGTACTTGGAAAAGGAATTTTGAAATTTACTTTTAATTGCATACACTCTAAACATGGTATTGGAAAAACATGGGATACACCAATCTAGGGACAATACTTTACACATACATTTATTATTACTTTTACAATTCCATCCACCTAATCTCACTTAATGTAGTTGGCCAAACGGGCCCTAACGGGAGAAAAGGGGCTGGAGTTTTTTTGGTTCTCCACAGACTAGTGCCTCAACAGACATTGTAGAGGCCCAATAGACAGGGTTTAAAAAAAAAAGAAGTGGAGAGATGGGAGGGATTGAGAGCTTACACGATTTAAGCTCTAAATGGGGGGGTGTGGGAGCTCAAATGAGAAAAAATGGAATGGGTAGAGGGTAGATGTTGTTATGAACAATGGAGGTGAATGGGTTGTGACAGAAAATGACGGAATGGGTGATTGGAGGGGCAATTTTTGCCAAAAATCAGAAGTTTGAAAGAGAAAAGAGAGCTTAGAGGGTCACTTTGTGAAGGAAGTACTAGTTTGGAGAGGTTTTAAGCCACGGCCCCTATATCAGGGGGTTCCCCTAGCCCCCAAACACCATCGGCCCGGACGGCTGGCCCGGCCCAGCAAAATAATTTGTGATTTGCAAAGGGGGGCCCCATGGGCGTGTTCCCCAGGCCCCCTAGGCTCCAAAAAAGTATGGGGCCCACCCTGGTTCCCTCCGAAAGTGCTTTGTTTGGCCCCCGACCCCATTTTGAGCCGTATCGGGGCCAAAATGTAAATCAGAATGATTTTATATGGCATGTAGCATATGATTTTGGGGTAGGAGGAGCTAATTTATCCAAATAACCTATTTATTTGGTTACATTCCAAAATTTTAATGGTCAAAAGTCTAATTTATACATATATTTACTATTTATAGTAAATTTTTATTTAAGTATTATTCTTCATCATTTATATGTTAGAACTTATACCTAGTGTGAAAGGACTTAGAAAAAAAATTGAAGGATAAGTGGTGCAAGGAGAGAGTTTAAAGGAATTGGATAGAAAGGGATTTTAGGCTTTGGTGTTGTGGTTGACCCACAACATAAGGACATTTGTCTCTAAGGAACGACTCAAACCCATCAACTGACGGCCTAGAAGTGATTCGGGATTGTTTCACGTGATCATGGGTGTGTACGGCCCAATCTCAGTGGTCGATTTCGGTCGGTTTCGCCGTTCGGCGAATTTGAAAAATCCTAAGTCAGTTTCTACGTTTCATCGGTCCCTCCTAAGTCAGAGTGCGTCAGTGTGCATCGTGTGACCATAACCCAGGTCCGGTTTAATCCAAATCATGCTCTGATACTATCTGTAACATCTCAAAAATCGGGGGTCGAGCATAAACTCAATTCCCGAGTTCCAAAACATCACTTATGCAATAAAATGAATGATGATTGAATGTTGACTGTATTCGTGCATTGAACATGAGTGAGATTAAGCCAAAATAGCATATCATACTCCAGAGACAGTTAAATTTGCAAGCGAAAGACTGTGATAGATAGATAAAATATATAAACTATGATGAGTCTCCAGAGTGTGATAACATTATCAGTTTAAATAATTACAAGTACAATCCTAAAATATACCAAATGTATAAGGTCCTCTAGTCAATATCCTAGAAAGCCCCGTCAATACAATACTAGGTCTTCATAGACCTGTCAGAGAGTTACATGTAGGAGAACTCCTCCTCAACATCATAGTAGTAGTCCGGCTCTGCTTTATAAGCATCGACATCACCTGAAACTCAACAAATCTGGTTGGTGTGTACAACACCGTCCCGTAACGTGGGAGTGAGTAGCTAACTCAATGGAACAATAAAGCATAGGTTAACATGTTATCAATTCAGTCAAGCAGTAACGATAAAGCAGTACAATCAAACACTCCTAACTACTCTTATTAATGCAAGTATGGATGCAGTCATGATGTATGCCCTCACCACACCCTCCCTCATGCGACACCATCTCACGTTCGCGGCATGCTTTCATCCCTCAGTGCTCCACATCTTCCAGGCACATGCAATGCATGATGAGCATGATTACCGAGTTTTTAATTAGTCCATTTCAAAACAGCAAGATGGGAAAACTAAGGTACCTCCCTTGTATCATTCCCAAACATGATCCATTCTAAGGTCGTCAGTCCTAGTTAATATCAGACGATGGTGTGTTTTCTAGGTCACTGCAAAGGCTGCCAGTGCTGTTATGTACAAAGGTTACACCACTCCCCCATCACCTCTTAAACGATTCATCACTATACAGAAACAGGCCTAATTCATACTCTATATACCACGGTAAAACTCTAAGGCTCATTGTAATTTCAAAGTATGCTCGAGGTCACTACAAAGGGCTGTCAGGGCTATTGCTTGCATTCATTGCACCACTTCCCCATCACCTTCTCAATGTAGGCTGACAGCACGAATATAGTATCCCATACCACCATAATCGGCTCATGAGTCTGGTTGCTTACTGGTCACTACGGGGAGGCACGTGGACCCAGCGTAGGCCGACAGCTCGACCACGGTGTCCCATACCACCATGCCCAACTCATGAGTCTTCGCGGATCGAGGTACCATGGTTAAAAGGGATTTCACTGGTAAGTTTGGTACCCTAGGTTCAAGCAGTAGCGACCAAACATGGTGAACATACCTTAGACATATCGTGTTATATGACGAGCCTGACTAGCTTGAGCACACAATCAATTAGACGACATGAAGTGCATAAGCACTTCGCGTGGCCTAACCACTGTCGCCAACTGACGTACGACTTGGGTTCGTCAAACACATCTTACGTGGCGATATGAAACTCAACCACGATCTCAAGTCTAGTACCGACTGTCTGGACTATAGACATAGTCCCAAACTCAATCAAACCATATTAGTAGCATGTGGAGTAGAGCATGGTAAACAAAGTAATTCAAGCATATTAGTAAGCATGTCATAAAGCATGTTATAAAGCATGTTATAAAACATATTGTAAAGCATGTTATAAAGCATGTTGTAAAGCACTACATAAATAGAAATACAAACACATATATTACAAAAGTAAGCGGTTTAAGTAAACAACCTCATAGAGGTAATCATACATGTCTTTAAGGTAGTTGAGAATCCCATCTCAACATCCTCCTAAGGCATCAACATCCCAACACTTATTCACTCAAGCATTTCCACAAACACTTAACATACACTATTTCAACATACATAGTGTATGTTAACAAACATGTATTAAGCCGAATCCTTTCGCCAAGCAAGTATTTTATGCATACACAATATATTTATATAATAATTAATCATGGCAAACACATCTCTAAAATATACATGTATACGATACTTTTTACAATACAGTATTTCTACATACATAGTGTATATTAGTAAACATACATAGTGTATATTAGTAAAACATATATTTGGGCAAATCCTTTCGCCAAATAAGTATTTTATCCATATATCGTATATCCATACAACAAACAATCATGTCAAACATATTTCAAAAAAATATACATATATGGTATTTTCTACGAATACCTAGAATATGTAAAATTCCATATTCTACAACTTTAATCGAAACAGAAAACGGAAAGCACTTTGTACATGTGCAATTACATACAGATCATGAATCTATCATTATCTCGCATTGAAAGCATTGAAAACCGTAACCTATACACCTAAAGTCCTCACCTTTTATCGTAGAATCGAAACGGAGTCGATAGAATTGCTAAGTTCCCATATTCGGTAGTTTGGCAACCTAGAGAACAAAATAGGTTAGCTATTTCATAACCGACAACCTATACAGTCCCAAAACAGATTAGGGTTAGGGTTTCTTACCTAGAAACGGAGTTGGAATCACCGGGAAAGCGATTAGAACGGAGCGGTGGAGCTCGTGGAGCGGCAGGGAAGCACGGCAGGGAGATTCTCCCACATCTCTCTCACTTTCTCTCTCTTTCCCTAGGGTTTTTCTCAAATTCGGATGGCTGAAATGGGTGAGGGTTTAAGGTCCTTATATAGCCTAAAACTTCACCGAAATATACTTGGGAAGAAGGTATACTTGAGTTTTGTCCAAAGGGCTTCAGTTTCAGCTCAACGGAGCATTTCCGGAGCCCCCCCTTGAGCCAAAGGTCGGACTTAAGCTCACCGACACCGGATCTACATTTAGTTAAGTTTTCATTTCAGTCAAATTTCCAGATCACGCGTGGCGGACCAATTTCAGTTCGACGGTCAGTGGGTCTCGATCGGAGATTCTGAGTACATGTAAATGTTTATGAAATTTTTCCTGATCTGAGTGTGTATTTGGGTCAGATTCTCACGGTCTGGTTACTCAATACTGATCCACAAGCGACAGGTCTCAGATTACTATTCAAGATATTTATTTTGTAAAGAAACAAGTGTTCTCGCAGTCTCTCACTCCGGACTCAAGTGAACAGCCGTAGGACACTATCTGGATTTGATTTCCGAGATAGTTGTCAAGCCCAGCGAGGCGGTCCTAAGTCCTTAACCTCATATTATTCGGACTCCCGATGTGCGGTCTAGAACTGATATGGAGTTTCGAGATGCTCCCGAGAGCAGCCGGGTAATGAGATTGATCTTAGATTTTGGGGTAACCTAGCGTCAATAATTCTACAAGTTTTGGGTCTTGCAGATCGTATTTAAAGTGATTCAAACAGATTTCGTAACTAATCTAGTTTAGCACTTAGTTACTTTGTCTCATTTCTAAAGGATTTAATCCTAAGTGATTTCTGGTCGAGGTGGTACTCAGGCCTTTGTAGTTTATATATAAGGTGATCCAAGTTATACTACTTAGCTAGTTTAAGATAGTGTTTAGGGTGAAAGTACTTAGGAAAATTGAAAGAACAAGGTGGTGAAGGGTTGGATTTGTGAAGGAAATGGGTTCAGAAGCGATTTTAGACTGTGGGATTCAATTCTGGCCAATTAAAAAGGTGTTAGGATCGACCCATTATCTAAGGACGTCTAATCCCAGGTTGGAAAAAATCTGGGCTGTTACACGGACTCAATGGCTTCTTCGAACATCTTCTCCATTGTTTTGAATGAAAGAGAAAAGAAATCCATGTACACGCAAGGTGATGCAATAAATAAGGATTCTGATTCGGATTGCCATGTGGAAGTAATATGAAGCCCAAGTGCCACTTTTATAGGCGATCATTTAATGGTCAATGCGCTGATTCGGAAGAGAGGCGCTGTATTACTAAAGGATTGCGTGTGGATGTCAAAACGCAAAACAACGACACATAAAAAGTAACAAGGACGACCCATATAACATGGCTAGTGGTTGTTATAACGGTCGTGGTTATAATATCATATGGGTCGTCCTTGCCATTCTTTTGTCAACGATCCACGGCACGAATTACATGACAACCACAATCCAACGTAGATAAATAACATGATCCAGTGTGCATGTGGATCACGATCCATCATGAAAGATAACCACGACCGTTCCTTTCAGATTGAGCATGAACATCCGGAAATAGCGCCACATTCTACTTTTTCAGGAGAGGACATTAAATCGCTACTTCCCCACAATCCGTTGGGCACCAAGCGCGAACCTTGGGAATTCGCGCAACCCTTTGGAATCGTCGCCTTGACCATTGAATGACTTGCTACTTCCACGCAATCCGTTAGGCATCAAGCCCGATACTTGGGAATCTGCGCGACCCTTCTGAATATATGCCTTGACCATTGAATGACTTGCTACTTCCCCGCAATCAGTTGGGCACCAAGAGCGATCCTTGGGAATCCGCGCGGCCGTTCAGAATCCGCGCAGCCCTTAGGAATCGGCGCCTTGACCATTGAATAACCACCCTATAAGAGGGTACTTCATAAAGCTTATTGCAACACCTTTCTCATTAATCTACTTTCTTCCCCCTTTCATTCAAAATAATGGAATCGATGTTCGAAGAAGCCATCGATTCCCTATCGCCTCCTTCTTTTAATGGTGATTTCGTTTCTTTCTGCGGGGATTTGACTATTTTCCTGCAGCCACACCGCCCCCACAAGAAGATCTGAAGACGATCGTGGCATGTCTTTTGACCCTTAGTAATCAGCGCGCCCCCATGATAATAAGTTCTTGCCATGCAACATGACAACCACGACCGCTATAACATGACAATCAGGACCACAATCACAACATAATAGGAAGGACAGTCTCTTCAACGAGACTCAGTGAGCTGGAGAAAACACTGTTGATAATGTCTTGTTTAAGACTGACGTTCTCAACACAGCTTTAGGTCAAGCTAAAATAGGACATTCTTGCCAGAGTTTTTTCCACTGACTGAGTACCCGTTGAAGAGAACTTCTCTTGGGATTGTCACCGTGAATATGGTCTTGGCTGGCACGTTAAATCTACCGTGGTTGTCATGCTTGAAAAGAAGTAGTCCCATGGTTCATTTTTCTTGGTTGTCATGTTAAATGGGTCGTGGCTTGCATGTTGCAAGTGTCGTTAGCTGCTCGAAGGGTCGTGGTGAATACGAATGGAGTTGTTGCGCTGAATCTCAAGGGAAGGTCATAGTTATTAACTGTGTTATATGGATTGTACCTGTCATGGATTGTTGTTTTAATGCTATACTGGTCGAGATTTTCATGCTATATGGGTCATTGTTTGTAATTTTACATGGCAGTATACATTAACAATGTTATGAAATTATAAGGATCGTGGTTGTCATCCGATATTTGTCGTGGTTTGAATGGCAGAAGTGCTGCGGAGATGACTAAGGTCTTGTGGTTCGACCAGCCTATATGGGTCTTAGTTGATGTGTTAAATTGGTCGTGCCTGGCAACCTCTATGGGTCAGGTATGTTACCTAACATGGGTCGTCGTTGTCTACTAATTTCATGTGGTGTGCTACACCTTATATGCTGGTCAACCTACAAGAATTTTGCCGACAACTAAGGAAATGTAACGTAACAACCACCACCCACATAACCTTACAACATCTACCAGATAACACTAGAAAACGACCCATGTAACTTAACAATTACGAACCATTTAAATGGGTCGTGGTTATTGTATTATGTCAATCGTGGATGCCTTTACTCTTTAATCAGTTCAACCCTCCTGCGTTGGATGTCAACCACGATCCAACTGGATAATACGTTGCTGAAGAACGGGACTATCTAACTATGCCGCCTTCTATTTTTTTATTTTTACATTTTTTTTTTGGGTTAGCTTGTTAGTACACACCCTTGTCAGTACACACTCCATGTTAGCCACCCCCACTAGGGATCGAGACCAATGTTTTACGGGGAGGTAGCGACTTTAGGGCGATTGCGTGGAGAAGAAGAATGTGACGCTATTTCCGGAGTTGTCATCCACGACCATAATTAAAACCATATGGGTCGTGCTGAACATGCAACAAATGCAACCAGTATAACATTAAAACACGACCCATGACAAACACGACCATATTACATGACAACCACGACACATGACAAACACGACCGTATAATGTAACAGAGAGGAGCAATATAGCATGACAACTACGACCCAGTGTGTATTAAAGCCCACGACCATTTCGTGTGATCGTGCAAAACATGCTCGATGGATCATTGTTTTTATCCACGATGGATCATGAATAAAAACACGAGAAGCATGACGCATGTGACCCTAAAACCACGACCCATGCAACATGCGCACCACGATAAATATAACACCAAAACACGATCCATATACATGTTATAACACCATGAATAACAATATACTTGTTAATTTGGTGGTGGCGCACAGTTGTCGTGGATCGTGGTTCTCGTCCGTGTTAGAATGTATTCGACACCACGACCCTTTTTGTGGTCATGGATCGTGGTTCTCGTCCGTGTTGGATCGTATTCAACACCACGACCTTTTTTTTTATCATGGCGCAAAGTTGTCGTGGATCGTGTGTGTGTGTGTGTATATATATATATATCCTAACCTTTTTTTCCCGCTACCTTGGTGCCCGTTGCATTTGTCGAGTTGGCGGAGTTCTGAAGTTATCTTTAAAACTTCCTATGGAGGCCGCTGAGCTTCAGGAATATCATGAACGTCCCCAACGAAGGAGTAGGGATCTCACCTATGAAGGAAGAACGCGTTAGGGGCTCTATTGTTTCTTCAAATATCTGCTCCATTATTTTGAACGAGAGGCAAATAAATGCATGAATTGGCCTATGGAAGTGTCACCAAAGTACCACTCTTATAGATGGCCATTCAATGGCCAAGGCGCCGATTCCAAACGGTCGCGCTGATTCAATGGAGAAAGGGTATAAACTTGCCTCGGAGTTGACCCATGAATTTGGGTCATAGACATTTTTCAAACAGACGAGTGAACCTGACTCTCTGACAACTCTAACTTGTCCTCTTCGACATCGGTTAGAGATCGGTGGAGTTCTCTTAGCCCCTGACGAGGCTCTATTACAGGTAGAGCTCTATCTGGATCCGCTGTATCGCCGTGTGGTCTGCCTTCCTCACTCAGTTGCTGGGTAACAATGTTAAGCTGTAATAAAATGACATATTATCTATGGAGTTCAAAATATAATGACCGATTTAAACCATGATCCAAATGTAATTCCACATACAATTGTGCCCGTAAAGCAGTATTCTCATCTTTAAGATGGGTCATCCCAGCTTTAAAACTAGAGACCTGGCTGATCCCAGCCTCGAAATTGGAGCTGTTGACATTAACTATGATCCAAGGTGGAACACAGCAACGACCAATTTTCCATTTCAGACACAGTTATTGCTTCTACCTCCTCTCTAAGCTTCATTCAAGTAAGCATTCTCATGCCTGAGAGGACTCGTTGAATGGGCAAGGGCATGTAACAGCGAGCCTCACTTGATCATGACCACTACCTAAAAAGGAACACAACAACGATAAAATATGACAAGGGAAAATTTCAATTTTATATACCTTTATTCGTTGTATTTCATCCACACGCTGCCTCATCTGCTCTAGCAGTGGAGCATTATCTACGACCAGAGAGCTGGTCGTGAAGGAACATTGTCCTGTAATGAAATCGTATATCAGAAATGGTTATTACGGCCACTGGAGCCTTGTTGTCGTCCATAGTGGGTCGTGATTCACATCCATGGAGGTTCGTAGAAGTCACGAACGATCCACTATGTATGATAATCACAATCCACATTGGATGGGAATAACGATCGCAATGGATGATAATAACAATCCACACTGAACGATAATCACGATCCACGTCGCGTAAAAAGCACATCCATTGTCTAGATAGAAGACTAACATTCAGTGTCGATCGCGACTCATCAACTATTCAGTGTGCATGTCAACCACGACCCCCTGGTGTATGATAATAATGATTCAGGATATATTCAACTTCATATACATTCATTGTCTGGATCTCCTCTCTGAGTTGCTTCACCAGCTCCTGCAGTGAAGAATTGATGTCCTCTCTAATTTGCTTCACCTGCTCCTGCAGCGAAGCATTGATCTCCACCCTGAGTTGCTTCACCTGCTCCTATAGTAAACATTGACATCCTCACTGAGTTACTTCATCTGATATTGCAGTGAAGCATTGATCTCCTCCCTATATTGCTTCACCTGCTCATGTAGTGAAGCATTTTCTGCACTGAGAGGGGTGATCGGTGTTTCTCGACCTTATTGGGTCGTGGTTGACAGATATGTCAGTGAGAGTTCCGATAAAGGATAGGGTCGTAGTTATTATGACCAATGGGGCGTGGTTGACGTCCATGTTAGGTCATGGTTCAACTACACGAACCATCGTGGATGAACACCATGATCCATTGTGTACGATAAGAATGGTCCATATTACATCTAAACCACGAACCATGTTTCACGACCCTAAGCCATCAATGTTGTGACGTTGGACCCTAGGCACATGAAAACCACGACCCGTCCTGTATGATATTAACGAACCTCAAGCTTATGACAAGCACGATCCATTTTTCATTTTCCTTTACATGATCTATTAGCAAATAGGTTAGATGAAGCAAGGCGATTTCACGTATGTGTTTTGTATTAATATCATCTCTCTTCGATGTCACTTCTCGTAAAGATGCATAATCCTCCATGAGGTGCTTTATTTCTACTCGAGACTCGTTAATCTGCTTCAATTCACCCATTGGTCGTGGTTCAATGGCACAAATGATCTTGGTTAGCATACACATTGGAAAGTAAATAACATGCAACAATAGCGATCCATATAATAGGAAACAACGATCCATAAAACATGAAAACCACGATTCATATAACATGACAACAACGATCCATAAAATACGACAACAATGATCCATGGTAGTCGTGTTGCATGGATCGTGATTGACAATTCGCATGGGTCGTGGTTATCGTATTTGTCATGGATTGTGGTTGTCATCCGTACCGGATCGTTGTTGACAACCACGTCACTGGGTACAGCACGACCGATTATCAGGACAACCACGATCCGGAAAAGACGAATACCACGACCTATGTTATGTACACTATTCCGATCTTTGAGTACGTAGTTCATATGCATAAAAGCTCTTGATTATCATCCACATCGAATACTGTTTGTCATGATACATGGGTCCCCACTGTCATTGTATATGGGAAAGGGTTGTGAGGTTGTATATGTTGTGGTTGTCACGATACATGGACCCTGACTGGAATGATATGTGGGTCGTTGTTGTCATCTTATATGGGTCGTGGTATACGTGAATCATTGGTCGTAGTTGATATGGGACGTGGCTGTAATGTTAAATGGGTTGTGGTCCCAGTTGAACGGATCATGGTTTGTCACGCTTGTTGATCCAGCGCTAACAACCACGGCCTAATGAGAAAGAAGACACATATAACATTTCAATCACGATGGTATCATCATGACAGCCACGACCCGTTGTTGAGTTCACATTTTCCTATATTGGTCGTGGTTCAACGGCACAAATGATCTTGGTTAGCATACACATTGGAAAGTAAATAACATGCAACAAAGTTGATGAATCAATAAATCAATAAAATAAGTACATATATTACAGTTCACATCACATTATCACAAGCAACAAAAAATAAAAAATTGTCATCACCAGCCTCGGCCTTATCCTCAACCAGCAGGGACGAAGGTGGATCGACGATGATTGTGACCTATTTGTTTGCATCTCGAGCATCTGGGTGTTGGCCCATCTTCTCGCTGGGATGTAATTCGAACCTTCACCTCGTCCAAAATGTCCTGTGTAAAATGGCCGCCCGTACACTTCATTTCCCTTAGATTCACTACATCAGTCATTCCCCGTGCGGTGATGCACTTCCGAGTTGCTTCACCGTACACAACTTTAATTATGAAATCGAACTCAACCGACGCAGTCTTCGTAATCTTATGGTAATGAAGCACACTGGGTGCTAATCTTATGGTAATGAAGCATGGTAGATCGAGGTTGTCCTACATGTTGGGTCGCGGTAATGAAGAACACTGGGTCGTAGTTGTATCCAGAGCCATATCCTTGACGAGCACGATCCATATAACGTCACGTTCAGGGTCGTGACAGGTGGCAGCCACGATCCAAATACTGTCACAAACATGATGTCGTGGCTGTCTACCATCCAATGGTGGGGATTTGATGAAGGTGTGCCCTACGTTTGGCTCCCTTTCGCGTGACCGCCAAAGTACCTTAGCTTCTCGACTCTGTCCTTCCTCTACCTTTGCAGGTGGCTACATACAGTTAAAATAAAATGAAATACAAACCTGGTAGTGGAAGAGGCTTTAAGACGAGAGAAGCGAAGAGGAAAAACAGCGTCGCTCTCTTGCTGCTAGTCCCTGGATCTTGGCTTCTCTAAATAAATAAAAGAAGAGGAAGGAGGGTCTTTTAAGTATACATTAGTGTGACATCTGTACCATCCGAAGCTCATGCTGCAGGTGATCGGTGGTCTGTGGGCCCCAGCATGATGTATGTGCTTCGTCCATGTCGTTCGTCCAGTTTAAAATATCATTTTATGGCTTGAAACGGAAAAGGAGAGTGGTATAACTATCGGGTGGACCACACTGCAGGAAAATTATAGTTATTGGATATCCACCGTTAAAATCCCCCAAGGGCCCACCGTGATTGGAACATGATTGTTTTTGGTCTAGTACCATGAAATAATCTATAGAAATATATGGACGGCATGGATGAAACACGTACGTGGTGTCGGGGCCCACAGAGCGCCGAGCACCAGCAATTGTCAGGTGTCCCGGGGAGTAGCCGACCCGTCC
Source organism: Magnolia changhungtana (assembly GCA_030180095.1). Taxonomy (NCBI): domain Eukaryota; kingdom Viridiplantae; phylum Streptophyta; class Magnoliopsida; order Magnoliales; family Magnoliaceae; genus Magnolia; species Magnolia changhungtana. Next base: position 3,037,301 of record JASAUF010000293.1, read on the forward strand.
GTTTCTCGGGGGTTGCAACAGCGGGTGACTTTTGCTTCACTCCGGGACCGTACAATTACCGAACCATGGTCAGGGGCATTTTCGTCCGAAATAGGGTCCAAAAGCTGTCAAAAGGCCCTTTAGGGAAAATGTGGAGTGTCGTAGCGATTGAGGTAATTGACTCAGACTTCGAGGCGTGTACGGTCAATTTCCCTCGTGAATTATCAGTCAGACTACGTTTGACCGATTCTTGGTGTGTGGTGTTCTACGGCTATGTACGTTTTGGTGTACGTGCAGTCCCCGTATGGCAGCGGTTGGCGGGATATTGCTCGATCCGCCCCGTCCATTTAATCCCTTGATGCATGCATGGCCTCCGGGTTCCATAAGCAATCTAATCTAGTGTCCAGGTGGGCCATGCTTCATCTTTTGGATTGAGTTATTGGGTTCTTATGGTATATTTCCTTAAATTTGGCTGTCAACACTCTAATTTATTTATGATTCGTTTACAGTGATTATGTCACCTGTTCTCATTCTTAGTCACTCGAATAAATTAGATTTCTAAAATGCTATGGTAGTGTCCCTATTGATCGAACATGTGTTTTCTGCTCGTTTGGTGCTTAAGATGGCGTTTTCGCACTAAAGTTTTGGGTTATGACAAGATGAATGCGAGGATTGATAGGTAGCATATCCCATACTCAAATTTTCACTATGCGATAGGCTAGTTACTTAATTTGCATATCTTAAGTAGCCTATGTGATTAGGCCCTCTATTGGCTTGGAAGCCTTAAAGTTACATTGTTTAGTTTAGTTTAATTGGCAATTAGTTTAAACTAGACAATTGTTGTTTTTAATAGGGATATTTTTAAATAAGTTCTAATTTGAAACTAGCACAGCAAAAAGATCAAAGCTTTAGCTCTTAACCACCCAATTTGAAAATATTAAGATGTTAAACACTTAAACTTTCATAGAATTATGTTCTAAACTTAATGACATTTGCAGTTCCATGTGAGGTTTAGGAGAGAGGATTCCGGAATCCTCTCTCCTAAACCCCACATAGAATTATATTTTAAAGTTAATGACATTTGCAATTCCATGTGGGGTCTATACTCTCCACCACTTTCATAGAATTATATTCTAAACTTAATGACATATAAATATAAAGAAAGCAAATCAGAAAGTGATAGTGATGATGTGGACGAAGAGGAATTAGCTAATACACTTAAGAAATTTCTCAAATTTACTAGAAGGAAGAGTTGTGACAAGAAGGACAAGAATGTGGACAAACATAAAAGAAAATCCACTAAACCATCTAAAGGTCCAATGTTACAGTGGTGGAGAGTATAGACATTTTTCTGCTGTTGCCCTTGCAAAACAAAATCCAAAGGCAAGGCAATGCGGCAACATGGGATAATATGGAGGAGTCCAAATCCACTTCAGATGACTCCTCTAGTGTTGATGATAACAGCCACATGTGCATTCTGTCGACTCACATCACACCATCCCTCACTAGAAATTTGGGAGACCATAACTCCACAAGGAGGTGACCTTAGAGGTCTATTTGAGTTGAATTGGTAAATCAGAGGACCAAGCCTCTTACATGTGCCATATAGCTAAATTTAAAGATTTCAGCCTCATAATTAAACATATAGGTAAATCAGAGGATTCTACCCTCCTTTTTGTGCTTATTGTAAAATCTGAGGATTTAGCCTCATTTTTACTTAATAATCTAAACTTTAAATTTGCTAAACTGCATATCACATGCTTAGAGTTTAGATTATCTTTGGTCATTCCTGTTTTCATAGGTACATCTCTTGAATGACCATGTTTAGCATGCTCCATGTATTTCAAGTTATGCATCCTTATCCCTTGTTAGTATAGGTATTATATTTGCAAATCTTTGACTTGTAGAGTTGGTTCATATATGATTTTATTGGTATGTCTATTTTGAACTAACCTTTTGTCAAATATTAACAAAAAGAGGGAAAAAGATCAAATCCCATCAAAACAACAAATTCTCTTGTGTAGGGTTTGTTTGTTGAGTTGCAGGTTTGATCGGGGAAGCAATTCAGGAGGAGCATTACTGCATTACATGTCTTAGTATTCTAGAGTTGTAAATTTTTATTTTTGACATGTGATTTTTATTTTATTTTTGTTTTGGTATGTCATTGGTGTTCACAACCCCAAGCGTAGGGTCGCGATGTAATAATAATCTCGGTGAGACCGAGGTCAAATCCATAGGGACTAATCTTGTACGTTTATGAAATAACTAGAACTAGAAGAAGAAGAAGATCTATATTTATATCTGGAATAATAGAGAGAGTAAATAATTGAACTTGTGAATTTAAAGGTGGGAACTAGGGTGCCAAGGATCCACTTATAGCAATAAAGATGCAACCTTACTTGATTCAAGAAGCACAATTGAAATCAGAGTCCTATCTCATTCAATTAGAAGAAGAGATGATCAAATCTCTAAACTTTTCATTGATCTAGTCTCAATGGAGGAGGATTGTGAAGATTTAGAAGGGATTCCATCACCCTACCATGTTCAGGAGACGATGGTGAACAACAGCATTTACCAATTCCACAATCACAAATAAGAAAAGAAGATATTCAAAGCTATCGCAGTGTATATTGTAATTTGAGTCACAACAAACCATAGAAAACTGAAAATATTCCTTAATAATCAACTAGAAATCAATGAAGTTCAATATAAACAAGAATCAAAGCAAGATAAGCATCTTAATCATGCTACAAGTTTCACCTCTTAGCCCTAGCTAAGAGGTTTAGCTAACCATAGACATGATTAAACCAAAATCTCTTAAACAAAACATGAAAACAACTAAGGAAGAAGAAGAAAAAGTCTTGGTGGCAGTTCTCCACCCTTTTGCTCCACTCCTCAAATCCTAGAAGATACCTAGGAACGTCCTAGGGACTCCTATTTATAGCTGTAAAACTCCACCTTATGCACCGACTTGGAATTTCTGCAATCCGATCGCGAAAGCATCTCAATTTATGCAACCATGTTACGCATCGGTCAAACCGAACCGAAGTCGAATCCGAACTTGGAAAGAATTCTGTAATGCCCTGAAAATCGGGGGTCGAGCATAAGCTCCACTCCCGAGTTTCAACGCATCACTTATGTAACATAGATAATGATGATTAAATGTTGTCCGTGTTAGTGCATTAAACATGAGTGGGATTATACCAAAACGGCATATCATACTCCAGAGACAGTTAAATTACGCAAGTGGAAGACTGTGATAGATATATACAATATATAAACTGTTGTAAGTCTCCAGAGTGTGAATATGTTACCAGGTTAAATATATACATGTATACACCAAAAATGAACAAAATGAATATACATGGGTATTCCAAAAGTGCAAAATAACAAGTGCAATGGTATCTTATCAACACCCCTGTAACCCCGTCGATCAGAACATGGTCTACATAGACCCGCCTGATAGCTGCATAAAGGAGAAACCCTCCTCGACATCATAAAAGTCTGGCTACGCTTCGTAAGCATCGCCATCATCTGAAACTAAAATAGGGTCTTAAAATACCGTTCCGTAACGTGGGAGTGAGTGATCAACTCAGTGGAGCTATAAAGCAAAGGTTAATATGTTATCAATTCAGTCAAGCAGTAATGATAAAGCAATACAACAAGCATTCCTAAGTACTCTGGTTAATGCAAGGATGGTATGTATAAATGATGCATGCCCTCGCTTGCTCCCTCTACGATCTTCATCTCACGGTGGCGCATGTCAGTCACTTCCTCATTGCTCTACCCAACACCAAACAGTACATGCAATGGGGTGCATGAGCATGTTACCAAGTTCTTATTAGTCCTTTTCATATAGCAGGATTGGGAAACTAAGGTACCTCCCTTATATCATTTCTCAAACTATGATCCATTCTAGGATCGTCAGTCCTAATAAATCCCATACGATGTTACGATTCTAGGTCACTGCAAAGGGCTCGTCACCTCGATGCAGTGTAGACCTAGTTATACTCTAGTTGCTACGGAAAGGCTCGTCGCCTCAACGCAGTCTCAGAATATGCTCGAGGTCACTACAAAGAGCTCGTCACCTTATCAGTGTAGGCCGACGGCTCAAATACAGTGTCCCATACCACTGTATTCAGCTCACGAGTCTGGGTTGCTCACTGGACACTACGGGGAGGGTCGTCACCCCAGCGTAGGCCAACAGCTCAACCACGATGTCCCATACCACCATGTCCAGCTCATGAGTCTTAGCGGATCGAGGTACCAAGGTTAGCGGAGTTTCTAATGGTGAGTTTAGTACCCTAGGTTCAAGCAGTAGCGTCCAAACATGGTGAACATACATGGGGCCAATCAGGTTACTTGATGAGCTCAACTAGCACGAGTGCACGTCGAGCTGATTGACATGAAGTGCGTGAGCACTCCGCGTGGCCTAACCACTGCCAACAACCGAAGTACGGCTGGGATTCGTCAGGCACGTCCCGTGTGGCAAAACAAGATCAGCCACCTATTCAAGATCTGTTACCAATTGCCTGGACTATACCGTAGTCCCAAACACATCCAATTCTAACAAGTATTCATATGAAATAATCAAAGCAGTAGTAAACACATAATTTCAATCCTACAACCATTTGAGCATGTTATGAAGTACAACATACATAGGAATTTACACATGCGCATTTCATAAGTAAAGCAGATAATATGGTATAAGTTACATGGATAGATTTATACACATAGAGAAGGTAGTTGAGAATTTTTATCTTAACAACCATATAAAGTACCTGATGGCAAGTACTTGCTCATTCAGACATTTTTACGAACACTTAGACTACACTTTTTAACATACACGACGTATGTTGGCCATAACATGTATTGGGGCAAATCCTTTCGTCAAGGAGTTGTTACACATACAACTAGTATAAACGCATGGCAATTAATCATGGCAAACACACTTTCAAATTCCATACATATACAATCCTTTTTACAAATACATGGAATACACTAAACTCAACATAGTTCATATATATCTGAAACGCGAAACAAACATCGCATTTGGCATGTGAAATAGCACCCACGTCAGTAATAAATCATTAACCGACATTGAACGCCTTGAAAACCATGACCTATACGTTTCTAGTTCGCACCTTACGCTGGTAAATGCGTATCGGATTCATTTTAAACACTTAGACTTTGTCAACGGCGGATTGGCAACCTATATCATGAATTAGGTTAGTTATTTCATAACTTACACTATCTGAAACCCTAAAACAGATTAGGGCTAAGTTTTCTTACCCAAGTACGTTGTTGGAAACGCTGGATTTGTGATACAGATAGGGTGGCTAACTGCGTGGAGCAATGGGATCAAATCCCGGGATGAATTTACAACTCTCTCTCTCTCTCTTTCCTTTCCTTTTCCTCTCTTCTCTTTCTTAGGGTTTCAAAATCTATATGGAATATGAGAGAGAGGGTTTAAGGTCCTTATATAGGCTCAGAGCTGACCGGAATGGCCCTAGGGCCATGGTATACTTAGGTTATAGCCAAATGGGGGTTGTTTCAATCCCACGGAGCACTTCTGAAGGCTCCTTTTCTGCGTGCGGTTGGACTTAAGCTCACTAGCATTGGATCTAGGTCGAGTTAAGTTTTTAGTCCGATCGGATTTACAAATCGACCGTGGCGGACCGGTTGCAGTTCAACGGTCACCGGTATTCGATCAGGGCCACAAGTGCACTGACATGTGTGGAAATTTTCTCTTGATCCGAGGGTGCATTTGGGTCAGATTCTGACGGTCTAAATTCTTATATTTGGCCCGCAAGTGAACGACTCAATTCACTTAAATCTGAGCACGTTTCCTAAATATATTCGCGTTTCTCACACACTTTTCTCCGCGCTCAAGTTGTGCATTTCTGGACACAGTCAGGACTTGATTTCTGAGATGGTTGTCAAGTCCAAAAAGGCGGTCATAATCATTTAGTTTCACGAAAATTGAACTTTCGACGTGCGGTCCAAGTCCGATATGGAGTTTCAATGTGCTCCCGAGAGCAGCCGGGATTAGAGATTGATCCTAGGTTTCTAAGTAACGTAGCGTTAGCGGTTCAACTCATTTTGAGTCTTACAATTCATATTTAAAGTGATTCAATGATAATTTTGCAAATTATTTAGTTTAGTACTTAACAAAATCATGTCATAATTACGACAGAATAAGGTCCTAGGGCAGTTCTACGTCCCTTTTCTATCACTTTTCATTAGTATATTATTTTAATAATTTTTTAAGTAGTTTATCATTAATTCCACTTCATATCTACTAAATTTTATTAAATTTCGCATTATAGAAAAATACTAAAAATTCTAGAAGCAGCAGCTATCCAAACTAATGAATTCCAAACAGTCATCACAACAACCTATATTTAACTATAATAAAAATTTTATTTATTTTTTACTTATTTTTATATGAAACTAGACTTATCAAGTTTCAATATAAATTTTGAATCACCTAAATCGGAGTTATAACGAGCGAGATATGATTTTTTGAAGTTGGACAAACAGTGTAAAAAAATTACAGAAAACGGGCCGCCAGGACCGCTGCAGCCCACCCGGCCCCAGGGGCGAGGTCCTCCCACCCCCTGAGTGTCGAAAACATGCGGGGCCCACTCTGGGTCCCCCCGATTTGTACGGTTTGGCCCCCCAACTCCGTTTGATGTGGTTTTGCCACCCGATACTTGAAACGGGTGCATCTTTCAATCTTGAATAGGTTACATGATGTGCAATATATGATTTTAGGGTAGGAGAAAATGATCTATCCAAATAATTCATTTATATCATGAGATTTCAAAAAGGTTAATGATCAAAAACCCATTTTATTTATGTATTTACCATTTACAGTAAGTTTTTATTTAAGTATTGTTTTTCATCATTTAAACTTTGGGATTAGTGTCTAATGTGAAAGTACTTAGAAAATTTTGAAGGACAAGGTGGTGAAAGGTGAGATTCTTAAGGAAATGGGTCGAAAAAGGGGATTTGAGACTTTAGGATTGAGTTCTGACGAGTTAATAAGATGTTAGGATTGACCCATTGCCTAAGTACGTCTAACTCCAAGTTGGCAAAAAATCCGGGGTGTTACAATTCTGTTTCAGTAGTTGCCCGATTTCGGTCGGACCAAGCTGTGTTCAGTTAGACCAAACTTTAGTTATCGGTCGGCCTGAATTAATATTTAGTCGAACCGAATTAACTCCAAAATTCATCGTTCTTCATTAGAGTTTTTCGTGCACTTTCGGTCACGTCGAATCCTCCTTTCGGTCGGACCGAACTGGGTTTCGATCGAACCGAACTGTGTTCGGTTGGACTGAACTTAAGTTATCGGTCGGACTGAATTAATCTTTAGTCGAACCGAATTAACTCCAAAATTCATCATTCTTCGCTGGAGTTTTTTGTGCACTTTTGGTCGCGCCGAATCCTCCTTTCGGTGGGACCGAACTAGGTTTCGGTCGAACCGAATTGTCCATCAATCGAACCGAATTAGCTTCTAAATTTCATCATTGGCTGCTGGATTGTTTTGCGCAATTTTAGTAGGACCGAACTTGTCTATTTTTTGTTATAGGTTTTGCGATCTTTCGAGTCCTTTCTTCAGCTTTTGTACTTGGTTTCCTTAGATCTTTAGCATGTGAACTCTTCATTCATGGTCTCCTAAGATCCCTCCTTTGCCTTGGTGATTCTTGACATCAAATTCATGCTTTTAGCATTCTTTTCAATTCAAGCTCTTAGATTCACCTTGCAACACAAACATGTATAAAATATACCATTAAGCATTATCATGTTCATAAAACTAAGATATAAATAGAGGAGAATATACAATATTTGACACTTAACACACTCCCCAACCAGCATTTTGCAAGTCCCAAGCAAAGCATGCATGAAGTGAACCTCAATTCTCAGTGTTCAAACCCTTTTGAAAATAATCTTTTGTGCAATCAAGTATAAATGAGTAGAATTAAGACGAGAAAGTGGGATTTTGATAACCTAGAGCTGAATTACTTAAGCAGTCAATCAAATAGGTTCTTTATCAATTTTTTCAGAGGATAAATTCTTACATCATATTTTTCTATGTGCTCAGTGAAAATCAAATTACTTCCCATGAGAATACTATCATTTCATAATGTTAACCATGTTCACATATCAAGATTAGTAAAAATTCAAGTACTGATTCCGAACTCATCCCCTTCTCGTTCTTTTTCCAGCTTTGAATTTTATATCGATGGTCATTTTTTTTAATTATTCATTCTTTTCAGGATTTTTCATTCTCTTTTAAACTTTTTCCAGTCTTTTCATCATACATGACCTTTTTATCGATCTCACTGTTTTTTAACTGGTTCTTTTCATCTTTTTAGGTGGATAAAATTCTCCAGACTGAATTCTCAACATCTATCAATGATTCACATACTAACCATTAGAAATTCTAGCGTAATTAACAGAAAGCAAATTGAATGTGTCTTGTGACTTAGATCAACAAGATATTCAAACTTCCTCTTAATCAATTGAGTTCAAGAACTTAGGTGATACTATACTTGGTTGATAAAACTCCAATAATTCAAAGTTCAATCTCAATCTTATCATACTTAAAACATTCTTAAGTGCATAAACTATCGCCTTCCAAATAGGTTTTTGGTTTGCGAAATTGAAATTTTTCAAAATTTTTGCTCAACGACTAAGAAAATATTGATTAGTTTACTTAATCCACACCCCCAACATAAAATTTACATTGTCCTCAATGTAAAAGAGATAAGCATTCAATCTAAATGAGACAACGAAGATAATGGATAAGCGATGGAAAGGTAGTACCTGAAGAAGATAAATTGCAGCTCTTCCAAAGTTCTCAATGTGAAGATGGTTTAGCACAACTGTCATGCCCCGAACTCTGAAACCGGGCTCACAAAATTCCCAATCACCGAATCCGGCACCGACAGCCTCCGTAGTACCCCATTCTCGGCTCCCGGCACCCATACACTAGGTTCCGATCCTGAGATCCTACAAGGAGGATTTTAAATATGATTTTGTTTCAGTATAAGTATAACACACAAACAATAACCACAAGAACACCATCACAAAATTCACTATGATCAAAAACTTTGAGTATAGTACGTATGAAGGGAAATATAAGATAATGATAATAACAGAAACTCCAAAACCTCGACTGCACGCTCTAACTATGACGAGGCTACGGCTACGTCCGGACGTCACCTGCACACATCAATCGTACATAAGCTTATAGAAAGCTTAGAGGGCGGTGTAAGTGTGTGCGCAATATAAGCGTGCTCAGAATGTAAGGTTAGAGTAATGCGGAATCATGCTGATGAGTACATGAATGCAACCAGTCGTACCAAGGTTATGCAGTGCAGGATATGAATGCTATCAGCCATATCATGACCATGCGATATGGGATGCAACTTAAGCATACCGATCCTCATCCAAATCCACATATTAATACAGCTCATCAAATATCAGAACAGTTCTCATTCTGGATAATCACTGGGGTTTATTACACTTCAAATGGTACTGCCCCTTTCCTAGGCGCACAATCCAAGTAAGCGTAAGAAACCTCACTATCCATCTGGCCAATAGTCTGTCAATATCTATTCGGCACGTCGATAGCGAACCCAGCTGGTCAAACTCAGCCTAGCAATGCCCCTACCCTCGGATGAGTAAGGACACACCCCTTTTCAACTGACCATGACATAGTGGGAGACTCGGCCTCCTAGTATTCGACCCTCGTGCGCTCATATATCCACTCGGTCTCGACGTTGGAGTCATCCTCTGGTACCATCAAGTTTAGAGATTTTCACCCAGGGACATCTATAATGCCCCAATGGTTAGTAACAATATTTCTGGTGTTCGATCCTACCATCCACGATGTGCCTGTGGAGGTCATAGCCCTAATGTCGCTAAGGCATATAGAAATCATGTTATACAATGCAAAGTGTATGAATCACACTACCAGTCATGTGAGAATCTTGCACGTACAGCGCTCATAAAGGGCAACTCTACCTATCAGGGACCCTATAAACAATCCGTCTAAAGGCATATGCTATGATTAGTCACTCCTTATACCAAGCATACATATGATGCGTATAATCATGAATCATGGATCTATACTAAACATGTTATATGGTGAGGGGCTCTATTCATAATGAAGATACGCCTAGACGGCCTACACACTACAAGTATGGGCCTATCAATGGGCCCCTAGGGAGAGTTACAATGCGGATATTTAACCATCATTGTTCTTACAATATAGACATCAAATCATCATTGCTCCCAAGCCATGGCCGCCAAAACATCATTACGTAAACTATGGTGGAATCACACATTGCAATGGACCTTATATACATCCCATTAGGCCTCAACCCATGGACTTTAGATACATCAAATGGGCCACATAACATGGGCCCCATATATATATATATATATATATATATATATATATATATATATATATATATATATATATACATCAAGGTGAGCATCAATGAGTGGGCCACAAATACATCAAGTTTTTTTTTAACAAAAGGAATTTCATTGATCAAAATAAGAATGTACAGCCGCTTTACATTCGGGCTCGTTAGGCACACAGCCTATCCCGAGCCTATCGTGAGGCCGAAAACAGAAAAGGCAACGAGACAAACAACAGAGCAAAGATAAGAAATCATAGCCTAAGAGCACCCAGGCCCAATCTATCCAAAGACATCCTGCCCTTCACTTCTCTTGGGGGGTCGTTGAAATGAACGAGAATGGCGGAAGATTGCAATCTGCTACCCAACATGGACAAACAGTCCGCAGGGCCGTTTCCTTCCTTGAAAACATGCTGAAATTTAACTTCTCCTGCATCCAGCATCCTTTTAATCCGGGCCAACCAGTATCTCCATTTCCAACTAGATTGGAAATCCTGGGAAAGCATAGAGATCAATAACAAAGAGTCCGATTTGATAATAATTTTGGAGAAGCCCCTACTCAAACAATGGAATAGATCGTCATGAATGGCCCTTATCTCGCCCCGATTGTTGGATCCGTTCCCGAAGTCGGCATAGAACCCAAAAAGGAAGTCACCCTTCTCGTTTCTACAGATACCTCCACCGCCAGCCAAACATGGATTACCCCTAGCAGAACCGTCAACATTGATTTTCACCCAGGCCGGGGGAGGTTTTTCCCACCTAATAACCTAGATCAGGCCTGAAGGAGAGGATGCCGAAGCAAGTCGAACGGGGGAGGTTTTTCCCACCAAATACATCAAGCTGGACCTAATCACATGGGCCTCATATATATATATATATATATATATGTGTGTGTGTGTGTGTGTGTGTGTGTGTGTGTGTGTGTGTGTGTGTGTGTGTGTGTAATATATATATATATATATATATATATATATATATGTGTGTGTGTGTCTGTGTGTGTGTGTGTGTGTACACACACACACACAAATTGGGCCTTACATACATTGTAATGGGCCATAACCCATGGGCCTTACATACATCACAATGGGCCTCATAACATGGGCCTCATATCTAATAAGGTGGGCCACAACAACGGGCCTCATACAAATCAAGGTGGGCCTCAACAATGGGCCATAAATATGGTAAGTGGGCCACATCACATGGGCCACATGTATATAAATGGGCCACACCCAAATATAAGTGGTGATAAGGATCTCCACCATTAGAATTTCCAAGGGTTTAATGGTGGACCTTCAAACCCACTGTTTTCTATAATGTGGTCCACCTGATCCTAGATCTGTCTTATTTTTTTTAATCTCAAACCTTAAAAATGAGCTTGCCAAAGTTTGGATGGTTTGGATGTAACACATGCATCATGGTGGGTCCCATAGGGATGGACAGCATAGATAAAGCACATAATTCATGGTGAGGACCACACTGATGGAAGGTGTGGAACACATACGTCAGTGGGTCCCACGTGGGGCCCTCATCAGGCAGATCCACACCAGCCATTGGATCCTATATCTCATTACAGGCTAAATGAGCCCAATATCTAAGGTATTTTGGCGTATAGAAAACTTCAAAGTGCATTTTAATGGTAAGAACCACTATTTTCTATACTATGGTCGGCCAGATAGTCAGATCGGCTTCATTTTTCGGCTCAACGTCTAAATGAGTTGGGGAATGGAATGGACGGCATGGATTTGATCCTCGCATCAAGGTGGGACCTGCATGAGCAGCCCACCCCAAAAGCTCAAATATAATATAATATATATATATATATATTATTTTTATTTTTTTGTCAGCTATTAGTACACACCCATGTCAGTACATGCACTCCATGTTAGCCACCATCACGGATGCTGGACGGCATGGATAAACACAGGCATTGTGGTGGGTCCCACATGGATGTGGCTCACATTTCATCAAGGTGGGTCCCACATGAACGTGGCCCACTTGATTTGAATCAATCTGATACTTGTGTTTTTCCTTCATCTTGGTTGTCTAATGGACCCGCTGTAAGGTGGGCCTCACGATCGGACGGTCAAGATCGTCTTGCACCATGGTGGCCACAAGACATCACACAAAAGAAAGAGAAAGAGAAAGAGAGAGAAAGAGAGAGAAAAAAAGAGAGACGGTGATAGAGGGACCCGCCACTATGGGCCCCTCATAGTTACATCAAAATGGGTCCCACCAATAAGTGGGCCCTAAAATAAGAATCAACGGTGGATCATCAACCTATTGCACTCCTCCTAGATCCCTTAGACTCCTATGCTCCTTGCCTTCACTTTTAATGGTGGTTGAAGGAGTTTTGATGGTGGAGATGAGAGATGAGAGGGTAAGGAAAGTAAGCGACACTTGGCTTTGGGAGAGAGTGGGCTTAGTCGTGGGATGTTTGTTGCTTGGGAGATTTGTTTTGAGAAATGAGAAAGAGAGAGAAGTGATGGGTGAAAAGGAATGGGGTGTGGTGTGAAGGGTGATGGGTGGAGTGATGGGGTTGTAAGAAAGGGATGGGTGGAGAGAGAGAGAGAGAGTTGACTTTGGGAATGGGAAAGGATAGGTTGTTGTACTTGGGGTATGGAGTGTACTTGACATTGATTGATTAATTGATTGATGGGACATGTTATTAGATTCCCTCGAAGTTCGCAATACGTGACATTTTTCTCAAAATGAACGTGGGCCCACATCTTCTAGCCTGAGTATCGGATCGGTGTGTGAGGCATGGCATTGGAACTGCGGCGATGGTGCGGTCGTTAAGATATAAGTTTCAGGTCGAGCCGACTTCGGTATGTAGGACTCAGCTTAGGGTCATGCGAAAACGTCGGATATGGGTCAAGGGTTGCCGAAATTCGACCTGGAGGACCGCGGAAGCATACGGAATGGTATGGTCTAGGATACAGGTCTTACAATAATTACTAAACAATTGTAAACAAACTATCCTAGTCCTAAATAGTATGAAAGTAATAAATCTAACTACACCTCCATCAGACTAGGAGGTTAATCCTGGTAAACAGGATCAATCAGAGGTATGGACATGTCCTCTAAATCAAATTTCTTAACAAATGGCTTTAAACGATGTCTATTTACTTTGAAAACATTACCATTGCTCAGATTCTTAATCTCAATGGCCCCATGAGGATAGACATTGGTAACAATGAAAGGGCCAGTCCAACGAGATCAGAGTTTACCTGGAAGAATATGTAACTGAGAATTATACAAAAAGAACTTTTTGACCGGTTCAGAATGATTTTCGAAGGATATTCCTGTCATGGAACACCTTCATCCTATTCTTATAAATTCTCGAGTTCTCGTAGGCATCATTCCAGATTTCCTCGAGTTTATTCAACTGAAGTTTGTGCAATGAGATAGTGTTGTCTAAGTTAAAGTTCAAATTTTTGATAGCCCAATAGTCTCTATGTTCCAGTTCCACAGACAAGTGGCAAGCTTTCTCATAGATATGTCTAAAGGGAGACATTCCAATAGGGGTCTTAAAAGCTATACGGTATGCCCATAAAGCATTGGTCAAACAGATTAACCAATCCATATGGTCAGGGTTAACCATTTTCTCCAGAATTGGTTTAATTTCCTTGTTGAAAATTTCAGTTTGTTCGCTTGTTTGCGGGTGGTATGGAGTGCTCACCTTATGAGAGATGTCATATTTCTTCATTAAATTTTCGAATGGCCTATTACAAAAGAGTGAACCTTCATCACTAACTATGGCCCGAGGCGTTCAAAACTAGGAAAGCATGTTTTCTTAACCTAATGACCGTTAGATGGTCATTGTTCCGGCACGGGATCGCTTCGACCCTCTTAGTAACATAGTCTACTGCTAGCAAAATGTACACATTCACAAAGGATTAGGGGAATGGGCCCATGAAATCGATGCCCCAACAATCAAATGCTCCAATAATCAGGATGGGATTTAGAGGTATCATATTTCAATGGGATAATGCTCTTAATTTTCGACAAGGCTCACAAGCTCTACAAAACTCATGAGTATCTTTGAACATGATGGGCCAGTAGAAGCCACATTGTAGGATTTTGGTCGTGGTCTTTTTAGCAGAAAAGTGACCACCATAAGCCTGAGAATGATAAAAGGAGATGATACTTTGGTGTTCATTGTCTAGTACACATCTCCTTAGAATTTGGTCTAGGCAGTATTTAAACAAATATGGATCATCCCAGAAGAGTACCTCAGTGAAGAATTTCTTCTTATCTTGCGAAGTCTAATGTGTTGGCGTGAAACCTGTTGGAAGATAATTTGCAATGTCAGCAAACCAAGGTAGTTGGGAGAGTTTGAACAATTGTTCATCTAGAAACATGTCATTTATGGGTGTCGTCTCTAGGGAATAGGGGAGATCATGCCTTGAGAGATGGTCAGCCACTACGTTCTCTACTCCCTTTTTGTCTCGTATTTCTAAATCAAATTTATGGAGTAGGAGGATCCATCTTATCAAGCAGGGCTTAGCATCATTCTTATTTCAGCGCCTCATGATCAATGTAAATGATGATATTGGATCTGATCAAATATAACCTAAATTTGTCCAAAGCGAACACTATAGCTAAGAGTTCCTTCTCCGTAGTATAGTAGTTCACTTGGGCAGAATTTAGAGTTTTACTTGCATAGTGAATAACGTAGGGCTTCTTTTCTTTTCTCCGGCCTAACACCTCCCCAATAGCATAGTCAGAAGCGTCGTACATAATTTCAAAAGGAATGTTCTAGTCGTGTGGTTGCATGATAGGTGCAGTAGTTAACATGACTTTGAGCTTAGTAACAACTTTCTGGCATTGCTCGGTCCACTCGTATGGTACATCCATTTGAAGTAGATTACACAATGGACGAGAGAGGTGATTAAAGTCTTTTATGAATCATCTATAGAATTCGGCGTGTCCTAAGAAGGATCGCATGTCGCGTATGCTTTTGGGAGATGTAGGTTAGAGATAAGATCGATTTTGGCCTTGTCTACCTCAATTCCCTTAGACGAAATTATATGTCCAAGAACAATTCCCTTGGGAACCATTAAATGAAATTTCTCCCAATTCAAAACCAAATTCTTCTCTTCACATAGCTTCAACACGCATTTAAGATTTTTCAAGCACTTGTTGAAGGATGGACCAAAAACAGAGGAGTCATCCATGGAGACCTCTAAATATTACCCCACCATGTCAGAAAAAATACTCAACATGCATCGTTGAAATGTGGCAGGGGCATTACACAGTCCAAATGGCATCTTTCGATAAGCAAAGGTGTCATAGGGACATGTGAACGTTGTCTTGTCTTGATCTTCAAGGGTTATCTCTATTTGATTGTAGCCCGAATACCCATCAAGAAAGCAATAATAAGAATGACCAGTTAACCTTTCCAAGATTTGGTCAATAAAGGGTAAAGGGAAGTGATCCTTCCTCATGATAGTATTCAATTTTCTTTAGTCAATGCACATTCTCCAACCAGTAGTAACTCTAGTTAGCACAAGTTCATTGTTGGCATCGGCTACTATGGTGATTCCGGATTTCTTAGGAACCACCTGAGTTGGACTCACCTATTGATTGTCGGATATAGGGTATATGATACCCACATCTAACAATTTAAGTACTTCTCCTTTAGCCATTTTTTTATATTTAAATTGAGTCGACGTTGCAGTTGTCGAGAGGTTTTCACATTATCCTCAAGATGAATGCAGTGAGTATAAATCAAATGATCGATTCCATTGAGATCCACAATCGACCATCCAAGGGTTCCTTTATGTTCAATGAGAGTAGCGATAAGCATACTCTCCTGTTCTTGCTCAAGGTGGGAAGAAATCACCACCGGGTATGTCTCATCTCGACCTAAGTAGACATATTTAAGATCAGTGGGCAAAGGTATTAAGTCAAGCTTCGGTGCTTTGAGGCTAGATGGTAGAGGCACTATGTCGGTTTGGGGCAATTTCTCAAATTATGGCCTCCACCAATTAACTTCAAGTATCGGTACAGTATCAAGCATGGCATTCATCTCCCTAACCGTATTGTCATCTAAATTAGGGGAGTGTGTCAAGCATGTCTCTAGAGAGTCAGAGGATAAGGTCATCAGAGCTCTATCTTCCACGAAAGAGTTTATCATATTAATGTCATGGACCTTGTCATCATCCTCTACCTGTCTTCTCATGTTGAAAAAGATATTGAGCTCCGACGTCATATTTTCAAAAGACATTCATGACCCCATTCCTACAATTGATGATAACGTTGGATGTAGCAAGGAACAGGCGACCAAGTATGATAAGGATTTGAGTGCTCATATCTGCGATGGGCTGAGTATCCAGGATGATAAAATCTACTGGATAGTAGAATTTACCAACTTGGACCAATACATCCTCAATCATCCCTCTTGGAACACAAACTGAGCGATCAGCAAGTTGTAATGTGGTCCGGGTGAGCTTTTAATTCACCTAGACCTACGGTTCGTAGGCCGAGTAAGGAATCAGATTTACACTCGCCCCCAAGTCAAGAAGTGTATTCTCAATTTGGTAATTCCTAATTATACAAGTGATAGTTAGGCTACCAGGATCTTTATATTTTTGTGGCACATTTTGCTTGAGGATGGCACCCACTTTTTCTGTCAGAAAAATTTTCTTTTTCATACTTTGCTGCCTCTTAGTTGTGCATAAGTCTTTCAAAAATTTGGCATATAAAGGAATTTGTTTCACAGCATCTAAAAGAGGGATGTTGACCTTCACTTATTTCAACACCTCTAGAATATCCTATGAGTTGCCTAGAGGTTTTGGTGCAATCAAATGCTGGGGGAATGGAGCAATTGGCTTGCTTTGAGCTTCCGGTTCTAACCCATGTGAAGCAATGCTAAGCCTATCATTTATGTCTTCTTCCAAGTTTATAGACTTTTCATGCCTTACCGGAATGGCTTTGTCAATTGTTTTTCCACTCTAAGAGTGGTGATAACTTGACTTGCTCCATTTGATTTGAAGAGCTTGGGTCACTAATTTCATATTGTGGTTTTGGATTGGGGAGAGGCTGAGCTGGAAGGATCCCCTTTTCTTCAATTGATTTATTCGTCTTAAGTCCTTTTATGACCTTTGTAAGGTCTTAAAAGGCTTGGAGCATACCCTGATTAAAAAGCTTTTGATTTTGGATATGTTTTAAGACCTGATCCTCTTGAGGGTTCCCTTGATTTAGGAATTGGTTAGGGAATCATTGAGGAGTAGCAGTTTGTCTATTCCTCCAACTGAAGTTTGGATGATTTCTCCAACTATAATTGTATGTATTTGAGATGGGTCCACTGAAAGGACTTTGGTAATTATTTATGGCATTCGATTGCTTATTTAATACCTCTTGAAAAGCAGGTATTGTTGGACAATTTTCAGTTGTATGTACATTGCAAGCATAAATACCACAAACAATTTCCTTAGCCTTATCCTTCTTAAGTTCCAGGGCCTCAAATTTTCTTGTGAGATTAGCCACTTTATCATTGATATCATCTTCCTCTTTCAATATATATATTCCACCTCTCCTTTGATGGAATAGACTTAGAAGTGGTGCTAGGTCTTGGGAAGATGTCCTATGATTGTGTGTTTTCAACAAGTTTGTCAAAGTAATCCCACACATCATCGACATCTTTGTTCATGACATCATCTCGACTAATTAGCGCATGGAAGATGTCAGTCCATCGTAGAAGAAATTTGTTGTGCACCACGTTTCAAAGCCATGTTGTGGGCATGAACTGACAAGATCCTTGAACTGCTCCTAACATTGGAAGAATGTCTCATCTTCCCTTTGGGCGAAGTTCATGATCAACTTCTTGATAGTGTTCGTCTTATAGTTGAAATTGCGATTTGCACTGCAGATACTGAAGAGTGAATATGAGGCAATGTCCTAGAGGGGGGGTGGATAGGACTTTTTAATTATTTCTGCCTGTTTGAAAACATGATTGCCCATCTTAAACGATCATTCAATTTCAAGGATAGTAAGGCAATATAACTCTAATGGCTTTCAAGCTAGTTAGAGGATCCAATCACAAAGGCTATTGAAGATATGGGAATATAATACCTAACATGGTGTTGTGAGCTTATGCGTGGAATGTGTTTCCTATCAATGAATAACATTCAATCAATCGTGTATACAAATTTAACCATTTAAGCATATATATACACATCATTTAAATAGCTGTGTAAATGAACATTCCAAACACAATCATTTATTGTGGTTCAGCTACATGCCTACTCTACTCCCGGCATCCACACTCAATCCCAAAGTGCACTGGATTTCACTGTCAAAGGTTTTCAACAAGTTCACCTATAACCTTTACAGTCCTACGCTAAGGCCACAAATTTATGCTCTCCGCAATAGCAAAGGTCCTACACCTAGAACCCACGGTTTAGACCCATCGGCCAAGGTCCCACACAAGGAACCTACGAGAGTTTGTTAATAACAAACTCTTAGCCTCAATCCTTCACAAGGAAGGAGGCTAACCTTTTGAATTCTTAGAATAACACTTACTTGTCGGATGAGTTCTCTTTTATAGCTCGTCTTGAGATGCTTGATCTTTGCTCTTTCGTGCTTGAATCAACTTCCCGGTGCTCCCCCGATCACGTCGCTTAGATTTACCTGTTGGCTCAGCCTCACAATCAAAAACCTTGCATAAGATGTACCTAGAAGGTGACCAAGGTTATGGGAGTTGGTTGAATCTCCTATCTAGGATAATGAGTGGATTTCCTAAGGGATTCAACTTATAGATGCGCTAAAGTATCAAAGAACCAAGGATTTTTCTATTGGTTTGGTCTTTGAACTCCAGAGAAGGCACAAGTTCATGTTCTTCAATGTATAGGAGCTTTAAATGCTCATAGAAGTGAAAGATCACAATGAAGAGAACATGAACTCGTATGGATAGAGTGTAAATGGGTTAAGATAAGCTTGTGATACACTAAAGACTCTATGGTGCTTATTTCCACTGATTTTGCAAGTTTCTATTAGCTGTTTTTATAGACAAAAGCTTCCAACGGATATAAAATGGCTATAAATTGGCTAGTTTACGGTGCTACCGAAGTAACCTTCAGTACCACCGAACTTGCTTCGGTAGTACTGAATTAATCCCTCAAGTTGCTGATCAAAATATGTCCATTTCGATGGCACCGAACATTATTCGTCGGTGGCAGTCGGTGTCACCAAATTATCCAATCGGTGATACCAAATTAACATTGTAAGCCTGTTAGATAGTTTTAAGCACCTTCGGTAACACCAAAGGTATTTTCGGTGATTCCGAAGGTGACAATCGGTGACACCTTCTTCCTACCGACAGTGGACAGATTTTCCTGTTTTTGTCCAATAGTTCAACGACTTAGGACTTGCTTAAGCCAAGATTATGGGATATTCAATATGGACTTGGGTTTGTCTTATAATAGATGACTTAGGAGGGTTTTCCTATTTGGGTTGGGATCATCTATTTGCAAAGTTTTAAGATCGCTGAAGCAGTTATTTCATCTTTAATGTAGTTTTTCCTGCTTCAGCTCTTGTTATGTCACCAGTCTTCATTTGCCAAGAATTCATCCGACATCAAGACGCAACTAGTCACGTAATTGACAAACAAGAGTGCAAATAAGTGTACTAACAATCTCCTCATTTATCAATTACGTGACAAAAACAACCTAACCTACAACCATGTTATGGTCCATACCAATGACATACCAAAACAATAAAATTTACATATCAAAAATAAAATTTACAACTCCAGACTTGACATATAATATAAATTATGCTGCTTCCCCTTAGTGTTTACCAAGAAAAACCTACAATAGGGGAAACAAACAATTTCTGCAAGAAACACACATGGTTTTGGTGGGTAGGTTTCTTCTCCCCATTTTTGTCAGTTATTAGCAAAGAATTAATCAAGAAATATTCTAATAACATTTGAGAATGGATAAAACAAAGGGTAAGAGAATAGAACAGTCAGGTCATATAATGATATAAGTTTAAAGATCTTCATTCAGATAGTGAAATATATCATCATAAGCAGTCGAACCATATGTTAGATAGAAAAGATAACCATAGAAGGAGTATCTAACATGCGCAAAAAGGATAATATCAAAACTTCATCAAAATTACTACCCCAAGATTGGGTAGATTAAGCCATTATCTAAAAAATATAGTAGATTAGTATACATCCTAACTGATAATAAAAAGATTAGACTGCTCAAGAGTAAGTGTGAGGCAAGTCATGAAAACATCCATTTATATAGGGAATTCTAAATGCACAACAAGAAATCAGAGAGGACTGGGCTCCAGAGCATCAATTGAGTCATCTTGGTGACACGAGAGATGAGCTGCCATGCTTTGCATGGTTTGCTGGATAGAGGAACAATTCTTTCCAGTCGAGTCTGGCATTCTTGGATCTCCTACTGTTGCACACCGAGATGGGTGAGAGAGGCCTCTATTGAGGCAGAAGAGGCAAGAGGTGCAGCCGCAGCCTCTTCTGGTGGCACAGGAATTTCTACTGAAGGTGCATCAGCCTTAGGGTGAGGCCTCGTCCCATATCTAACTGAAAGATGCATGCGAGTAATGCTGAGGGTTGTGATGCTAGGGGCAGTGACAACTTCACTTGGGGTTCCCTTTATCCTAAATTAATTTTCCATCTAACAGAGCAACCTCCCAAATGGGATTCCACTGCTATTTGACTCAAATGCCGATACAATTTGATCGAATATCATGGTGGGAAGGCACATGGGTTCCCCCGTTCCAAGATTATAGAGAGTTTCAACCGTGAACGGGGTCAGCTTGGTATAATTTCCCAACTGAGGGTAGCATTCAACACAAAAATGAGATGTAGAATGTGATAGTCATTTGACATTATAGTGGCACGGAGAGCATTCCATTTGCTCCACTCTATATTATGACCGTTGCAGAGAAAATTGGTCCAAAGAATGCATTTTTCACCATCGGTTGTCATGCCCCAAACTTGGAAACTGAGTTCACAAAATTTTCAATCACCGAATTCGGTACCGACACCCTCCTTAGTACCCCATTCTCTGCTCCCAACGCCTATATGCCAGATTTCGATCCTAGGATCCTATAAGGAGGATTTTCCAGTGTACATTTATCTCATAAGAAGCATAACCACAAGTTTACCCAAATCACAAAGACAACAACAACATCACATATTTACTAATATTAAACATTTGAATACAATGCTGAAAGGAAAATACATATATCGAAAATCAAGTTCTAAAAGACCGCTGCACGCTCCAAGCTCAATGCTGCTACAACCTAACATCACCTGCACGTATCTATCATGCATAAGCTTATAAAAAGCTTAGAGGGTGGTGTAAGTGCATGCACAAGGTAAGTGTCAAGTATTCAATACAATGTCATAATCATACAATATCGAAAATACTAGCAAGACCATGAATCATACAATATCAGAGTAAGTGGAAATGCTGCAAGTCTATAAATCATTCAATATCAGAATATGTAATGCAGATCATAATGAGGCAAATATCATATACTAAGGATGCAATGCAATAAAAAAATCCTACTAAGTTCGTCTAGGCCATATAAGTGCAGAAACATGGTAACTCAAAATGTTAAATGCTGCGGATGTAATGCAATATGCGATGCAAATGAAATGACCAAGCTGGAGTGTGAGGTCGAGATGATAGTACGTAGTATCACAGGCTATGGGGTCCATCACAAGGGACTTCTATCTAAACCAGTCCTATACCTAAATTTAGATAGCCAAACACAATGTAATAGACTCCTGATCTTAAGTTAGTCACGTGGCCCAACCGAATTTCTTATCATTACGAAGGTACACAACAATTAGTTACGCACCACCAGCCCAAGTGGATAGTGAATGAATGAATGAATATGCAACTCCTACTCAATAAGTCCACATATTAGTACGGTTCCTCTCTAGGAAATCACCGGGGTCTAGTACACTCTAAACCAGATTGCCGCCACATCGCGTGCAACAAGGTGAGTGGAAGAGACCTCGCTATCTGCTTGTCAATATCGGGTCTGGCTCGTCGATAGCAGACTAGTTCCTCAAGTTGGTCAAACTCAGCCTAGCTTTACCCCCTCCTACCAGACAGGTAAGACCACATCCCCTTCCAACCGACCACGACACAATGGGAGACACGGCGTAATGGTATACGGCTATAAGACCCGTACCATTCCGTAGGCCTTCGCGGTCCTCCCAGTCGAATTTTGATGACCCGCGATCTGTTATCGGCGTTTAAACGTGATCCTGATTCGTGTCCCGTATATCAGAGTCAGCTCGACCCGAGACTTGTACCCTTACGACAGTGCCGTCGCCGTGGTTCCAATACCACGTCTCGTGCGCTGAGGCAATACCCGTGCCAGGAGATGTGGGCCAGCGTTCAGTTCCAGAAAAATACCGCATGTTACAATTCTGAGAGAATCTCTATGAAACGTCACATCAATCCATCAATCAATCAAAGTACAACCCATCACTCCATCCCATCCCCAAGTACAACCACCCTCCCCAAAAGTTAACACTCTCTCTTACACAAGTACACATCCATCACTCACTCACCCATCACACCCCATCACTCACCCATCCCTCTCTCTTACACCTCTCTCTCTCCCTCATCTCTCTCTCATTTCCTCCCAAGCAACCCATGTCCAAGCAAGCTCCATGAGAGAGCTTTGTGTAGCCCACTTCCTATCTCCCATCCCCACCCTCCAAAACCAATCTCAACCGTTGAAATTCATCCTATGGAGCTCTATGATGCTTTGGCGGAAGGAGGATGAGAAGATCAAAGGTGGGTGTTCATCATATAGGTTTTTAGATTTAGGGCCCTCTAGTAATGGGGCCCATCTTGATGTATGCTTGTATCCAAGAGGGGCCCATAATGGCGGGGCCCCTCCGTCATTACCGATCTCTCTCCTTTCCTCTTTCTCTCCCTCTCTTCCCTTCTCTATGATTAATGGCCCACTTATGATGTATGTATTTTATCCACGACGTCCGACAAGTGGGCTTCCTTGATCCTGGTTGGGACCTACATGACCGGATGGTCACATAGGCCCGGATGAAGGGAAAGATAAATATTAGTTTGATCCAAATCTCGAGGCCCACTACGTGGGACCACCATGATGAATGTGCATCATCCACCACCGTCCAGCTTCCTGGATGGTGGCTAGACGCTGGATGGGCGTTATATATATGTGTATATATGTGGCATGTATGTATTATAATATTATATTATATTATATTATAATTATATAATATGATATAATATTATATATATATATATATATATATATATATATATATATATATATATATATATATATATATATATATATAAGATATATGAGATATGTAAGAGATGGCAGATGTGCATCTCTGTACATGTGGGCCCCATGTGAGACCCACCTATTTTGGACGTGGGATTGGCCAGTGCATGTTACAGCTGTTATATAGCTGCTGTATTGACGTCACCCAGCAGCCTGGGCCCCACCATTAATATACGTTGTATACCGCCACCGTCCATAAGCTGGGACGGTGGGCCTGATTGTGACGTATGTGTGACATACACACCGTCCATCAGCTTTAAATTCATGCCATCCATCTGCCAGATGGTGGGACCCACTGCCTATTAACGTCAGCAAGTTTTGTGGGTCCCACGTGTGGATGCGTTCTATCTAAACCGTTCATCCATTGGCAAGCTCATTTTAAGGCATGAGACTAATTGAGGCTGACTCAAATCTCTAGTGGGCCACCACGTGGACACCAGCATGATGTATTACTTCATCCACACCGTCCAAATTATGTTGGACAGTGCTACACAACATTTGAACGATGCTATCCAATGTCTGGACGTGCTGTCCAATGTTTGGATGGTGCGGATTTACATGGGAATGTTTGGAGGGTGCTTATTTACAAGGGAATGTTTGGGCAGTGCAGATCATTATTAGTGGGCCATGTGCCCATGAATGATGGGGTACGGTGATACACATGTTACACGTATAATTATTGAAATAATTTTGGTGTAAGCCCACTTGAGGACCATTGGTGCGGCCCATCCATGAGGCCCTTCATGATGTATTTAGCCCATGTGCGGGGTCCACCTGTTTGTATTGTTAGGCCCGTGTAGCGTGGCCCATATGATGTATTCGAGGCCCAGATACTTGGCCCATTTGATGCATATGAGGCCTAAGTAGTGCAGCCCACTTGTTGTATTAGGCCCATTTGATGAGGCTCATTGCAATAACTTGGAGGCCCATGGGACATGGCCCATCGCGATATATTCGAGGCCCATGGACGCGGCCCATTGAGATGTATCTGAGGCCCATGGGCATGGCTCATTGTGATACATTTGAGGCCCTTGTATGAAGCCCAACGCGATATATGAGAGGCCCATGAATAAGGCCCAATGTGATGTATGTGTGGCCGTTACGTTGTGTATGAATCCCTTATGTAGGTCACTCCTTGGGAGCAATGTTGGTTAGATGTCCACATTGATGGGCAATGATGGTTAAATGTCCTCATTGTGACCCTCTCGTAAGCCTTGTTAGGCCCATTCTCACCATTCTCTAAGTGGGTTAACCCAAATAAGTGGGCCCCATTTGCCATAGACAAATGGCTCCATGCCATCAGATTTGATATAACCACGGCCATGGGCTGATCTTTATATTATGGTTAATCAGTCGTCCATTTATGGACCCTGCCTTGTTTACACGCCAATTGTCAAGGCCTATTTCGATTGTTGAGTCTGATTCTGATTCCGATTATCGATTCTGATTTCAATTGTTGGGGCCAAGTATCGAGGTCGATTCCGATTTGTCGAGGCCGAGTATCGAGGCCGATTCCGATTGTCGAGGCCGAGTATCAAGGCCGATTCTGATTTGTCAAGGTCGATTGTATAAGCCAATTCCGATTGTCGGGGCCGAGTATCGAGGCCGATTCCGATTTGTTGAGGCCGAATGTATAGGCCAATTCCGATTGTTGAGGCCAAGTATCAAGGACGATTTCGATTGTCGATTCCAATTATTGAGGTCGATTTCGAGACCTATGTGATGTATATGCAACCCGTGTTTCAGGCCTAATGTAATGAATATGAGGTCTATGTGATGAGGCCCATTATGATGCATTTGAGGGTCAAGCGATGGAGTCCATTGTGATGTATATTAGGCCCATATGAGATACCCGTCGTGATGTGTATTAAGCTCTTAAGCGAGGCCCATGGTGTTGTATATTAGGTCCTTGTGTGAGGTCATGGGTCCACTATACGTTAGGCTCTATGTGGGTCATTCCTTGGGGGCAATGTTGGTTAAATGTTCACATTGTCGAGGCCGATTGTTGATGCCAATTATTGATACCGATTATGAGTATGTGACGGCATAGCATCATGATAAATGCTCATACGGATCATCTGTTTATTGTGAGATGTGATTGACCCTTGCATATGTCATAGTACAGATGGTTTATGAGACTTCGTGATAGGTCGAGTTATCCCACATGAGTGCACGGTATGCGCAGCATTTATGCATAATTGGACTACATGACTCATGCATCTTGTATTATGGGATTGTGATTACTGTACGCCCTAGCGACATCAGGGCTGTGACCTCCACAGCCATGTCGTGGATGGCCATATGAGACATCGAAAATGTTTGGTTCAAGCATCTGGGCACTTTGGATATCCGTGGGTTAAAGTCCCTAAACCTCCGAGTCCAGGAGACCCCCCAACGTCTAGATTGAGTAGATACATGAGCGGCCGAGTGTCGAATATCAGTAGGTCACGTTTCCCACTATGTCATGGTTTGTAGGGAGGGGGTGTGGCCTTATTCACCCGAGTGAGGAGGCTATAAGCTAAGCTGAGTTTAACCAACTTCCAAATGGGTCCGCTATCGACGAGCCTGATAAGCATTAGTATACTACTGGCAGGCGGGCAGTGAGGTCTTTTCCACTAGCTGGGCTACACGGCCGGCTGGAGTGGTAGCCAACTTGGAGTATACTAGACCCCGGTGATGATCCCAGAGATGTACGATGCTGATATGTGGACTTATTGAGCAGGAGTTGCATACTCATTCATTCATTCACTATTCACTCGGGCTGGTGGTGCACAACTACTTGTTACGTGTACCTTCGCAATGGCCAGGATTTCAGTTGGGGCGCATGACTAACCTGAGATCAAAAGTTTACCACATTAAGTCTGGCTATCCAAATTTAGGTATGGGACTGATTTGAATAAAAATCCCTTGTGATGGACCCCATAGCCTGCGATACTAGTACTATCATCCCGAATTCACTCCAGCTTGTTCATTTCATTCGCACCGCATATTGCATTGCATCCGCAGTATTTAGCATTTTGGGTTGCCATGTTTCTACATTGATATGGCTATTCGTATTCATGCCTTACATCGCATAGCCTTGGTACGACCGATGACACTCATAGACTTATCAGTATATTTTCGCTTACTCTAATATCGTATGATTCATGATCTTATCAGTATATTTCCGTTTACTCTGATATCGTATGATTCATGATCTTGTTGGTATTTCCGCCTATTTCGATATTGTATGATTTATGGCATTGTAACGCATACTCGGCACTTATCTTGCGCTCACACTTTCACCACCCACTAAGCTTTCTATAATCTTATGCACGATAGATGTGTGCAGGTGAAGTTAGGTTGCAGCAGCATGGAGCTTAGAGCATGCAGCATCTTCTGGAGCTTTAGTTTTTGATATATGTATTTCTCTTTCAACATTGTATTCAAATGTTTATATTAGTGGATATGCGATGATGATGTTGCCTTTGTGATTTGGGTATACTTGTGGTTATGCTTCTTATGAGACAAATGTACGTTAGAAAATCCTCCTTGCAGGATCCCAGGATCAGAACCTGGCATATGGGTGCTGGGAGCTGAGAATGGAGTACTACGGAGGCTGTCGGTACCGGATTCGGCAATCAGGAATTTTACGAGCCCAATTTCTGGGTTTGGGGCGTGACAACGGCCCTCATGCACTCATGCATCCATTAGATCTAGACATTGGAGCAACCTCTGGAACCAAGAGGGTTTAGAAAATTTCACATAAGGATATCTATAGCACCCCATGTATAATAGATTTTCGGTGTCCCATCTGGCCATCCACAATATGCATGTGGAGGCTATGGCCCTGATGTCGCTAGGGCGTACTGTAATCATAATCACACAATGCAAGATGCATGAGTCATACAGTCCAATCATGCATCAATCTTGCACATACCGTGCGCTCATTTGGGGCAACTCCGCCTATCAGGGAGTCTCATGAACAACCTGCCCTATGGCATATGCAATGGCTAACCATATCTCATAACAAACATGCAGATGATGCGTATAGGGATGTATCATGATGTTATGCTATCACATACTCATAATCGGTATCGATAAACGGCATCGATAATTGGCCTATCAAAGGGCCTAAGGGAAGGTCATAATGAGGACATTTAACCATCATTGCCCATCAATATGGTCATTTAACCAACATTGCTCCCAAGGAGTGGCCTATATAGAGTCAAACATATAATGGGCCCATAGCCTCACACAAGGGCCTAATATACATCACAATGGGCCTCGTTCAAGGGCCACATATACATCACATTAGGCCTCATCAATGGCTACAATTACATCACAACGGGCCCCATTGTCATGCCCCAAACTCGAGAACGAACAGCTTCCGTGATGCCCCAAATCCGGCACTCGACTTCCATACACCAAGTCCTGAATTCGGCGCACCACAAGGAAGATTTTTTTGCCTAAATTTTTTTTTAATATATAATTATACAATAATACCTGAGCATAAAGATCCATGATCAAATTACCAAACAATACTCTCCATAATAAGTCCTGATGGTTACAAGTACAAAGTTTTTCAAAAGGTACATAATGTCATCATTGCCAAATCGAAAGATAGATGCAAGGCATCGAGAAAGCTAAGTCTTCCAAGCTACTCCAACCCTGAAAAAAATTAGGAAATAGGAAGCTTAGGCAAATAGCCTAGTGAGTACACAAGTGTATACAGTGTGTCCTACATACAAGCAAAATAAATATGCTACAAGGGAATCATATATGTGAAAGGCATGTACCATGTAAGGTATGATATCAATGTCAATGCAATGCATATGTATCATAGTAATACTCCGAGTTAATGCTACTAGCATTACCAAGTCATATTTTCATTTTTCCTATACCACGGCCATAACCGTATTACACGCATCCGTAATCACATCATCATCATCATATTGTCATGCCATAATCATACAATATCAGAGTACACAATACAGATCAGCTATGCAAATGAGGAATAAGAGTCAAATATCAGATGTCAATGATGCAATGCAATAAACATTCCTGATGAGTAATATAAATAGTGTCAGCTATACCATATGCTGCGGATGTAATGCAACATACAGTGCAAATGGAATGACCATGCTGGAGTGTGAAGTCGAGATGGTAGTATGTAGTATCACAAGCTATGGGGTCCATCACAAGGGACTTCTATCCAAACCAGTCCCATACCTAAATTTGGATAGTCAGACTCAATGTGGTAAACTCTTGGTCTCAGGTTAGTCGCGCCCCAACTGAAATCCTGGCCATTACGAAGGTACACGTACAAATAGTTGCACACCACCAGCCCGAGTGGATAGTAAATGAATGAATGAATGAGTATGCAACTCATGCTCAATAAGTCTACATATCAGTACAGTTCCTCTCTGGGATCATCACCGGGGTTTAGTACACTCCAAATGGCATTGCCCCTCTCCCAGTAGCACAGTCCAAGTGAGCGTAAGAAACCTCACTATCCGCCTAGCCAATAGTCTGCCAATACTTATCCGGCACATCGATAGCGGACCTATTCACGAGCTGGTCAAACTCAACCTAGTTATGCCCCCTACCCTCGGGCGAGTAAGGCCACACCCCCTCCCAACCAACCATGACACAGTGGGAGACGCGGCCTCCTGGTATCCGGTACTTGGGCGCTCATGTATCCACTCGGTCTCGATGTTGGGGCATCCTTCGGTACCAAGAGTGTTTAGGGATTTTCACCCAGGGCCATCTATGGCAGCCCGATGCTAGAACAAATTTTCGGTGCCCTGTCTAGCCATCCAAGATATGTCTATGGAGGCTAAGGCCCTGATGTCGCTAGGGCATACAGTAATCATAATGTAAGATGCATAAGTCATACAATCCAGTCATGCAGCAATCCGGTACATATCGTGTACTCATGTGAGACAATCTCCGCCTATCAGGGAGTCTCATATTTGTCATGCCCAATGACATATACAATGGTCAACCACCTCTCATAACAAACATGCAGATGATGCGTATAGGCATATATCATGATGTTATATTGTCACATACTCATAATCGGCATTGACAATCGGAATCAGTGAGAATGAGCCTAACAAGGTCTAAGGGAAGGTCACAATGTGGACATTCAACCATCATTGCTCATAAATGTGGACATTTAACCAACATTGCTCTCATGGAGTGGCCCACATAAACATCAATACATACATCATGGCGAAATCACACATCACATCAGTCCTCATATACATCACTTTGGGTCTCACACAAGAGTCACACATTCATCGCATTGGGCCTCACTCATGGGCCGCATATACATCACATTGGGCCTATCATATGGGCCTTACACATCGCAATGGGCCTCGGCACATGGGCCATGAATACACCACATCAAGCTTCACAACTCATGGGCTTCAAATACACAATAGGTGGGCCCTACACATGGGCCTCAAATACATCACAATGAGCCACAACCCATGGGCCTAAAATACATCTCAATGAGCCATGCCCATGGATCTCAAATACATCACATTAGGCCTCGCTCATGGGCCTCGAATACATTGCAAGTGGCCTTAAATCTATTTCACAGGTAGGCCACATACCTGGGCCTAATACACGTCACTATTGGCCACATCACATGGGCCGGAAATACATCACAATGAGCCTCATCATATGGGCCGAAAATATATCTCAATGGGCCTTGCCCATAGGCCATGAATACATGGCTACACCAATTATGATAAGTCTTATACTACAACCACTTCACACGTCGCATAGTTAATGGCTCATATTCGGTGTCGCATGATTAAGGGCCACAACAATCATAAATCTACTTAGACAAGTAGTCACACGATTGCCCCAATTTCCATACAGTTAGGTGGGCTATAAAAAATCAAGCACTCACATGTAGTGGTCCACACAACTTCCACCAATCCACACTACTAGTTGGGCCACCTAAGATCCCAAGTTCCTATAGTGTAGTGATCCACATGATTCTTACCAACTGACGGTCTAAATGAGGAATAACCATTACAATGGGTACCATGAAACGACTTGAATTGCAGTAAATATATAGGCAGCCCCACTCTCTAAAATGATCTAATCAAAATAGATGAATGGCTGGTAAAACATGTATATTAGGTGGTCCATGATCAGTTACAAAAAAATATATGGATAAATTTCTCACAAACATTGTTGCAGCTCTAGGAAATATTTAGCGATGGACAAGTGATCAATATTGCTCCCGTGGCATGAGATTTAGATCTGACTAGTCTATGGGACCATACCCTAAAATGATAAGGATAAACCGATGAATGGCATGGATCTATATTATACTAAAAGGTGGAGTCCATGGTCAAGGAAGTATCCCAGCATATAGGGGCACACTAGAGCCTAAGAATTTCCAATGATTATTACTACTGCTTCTACTTGTAGCATGGCCTACCTAAAAATTTGAGTTCTACTTCATCTTGTGATCACAGACAGGAGGTGGGCTCACTTCCCAAATGACTGGAAAATATATTGGCAATGTGGGTATACAACACATGCA
This sequence comes from Magnolia changhungtana, assembly GCA_030180095.1. Taxonomy (NCBI): domain Eukaryota; kingdom Viridiplantae; phylum Streptophyta; class Magnoliopsida; order Magnoliales; family Magnoliaceae; genus Magnolia; species Magnolia changhungtana. The sequence goes on from JASAUF010000293.1 coordinate 3,068,606, forward strand.
CCTAGGTGGGCTTCACATGCATCACATTATGTCCAGGGAAGCTTTCATTGGTAAGCATGTAATTCCCTTTCCTTATGATTATTATTATTATTATATTTGGTATAATTGTGGGTCCCGTTGACATGGTGGGGTTCACCCCATGAATAAGTTATACAACAAACAACATCATAACTGATACCACCCACTAGATGAATGACATGGATTTAAGGTACATACGTCGGGTGGGACTCATAACACATGGATGGTCTAAATAATGGACGACTGGGATGTAAAATACATGTAACGAGTTGGCTCCACGATCTAATGGCTGACCCAACTTTGGTGGCAGTCACACATCACAATAGAACTCAAAGGATTTTATTCCCACTGTTTCTTATAGTGTGGTCCACCTAAGGTGTGGATCTGCCTCATTATTTTTCTCATGACTTAAAATGGTCTGAAGGAGTGGATGAATGGCCCAGATATACTTTTCATCACCAAGGTGGGCCCCAGAAAAATCTAAGTATTTTCAATACAATTTCCACAGTCCAAGTAGCATAGCCTATATGAACTTCAAATCGGCCTGCTTTTTGGGACCATGCAATAAATGGGGCTAGTAAGATGGATGAATGATGCGGATTTAGCACATACATCATGGTGTGGCCATGATCAGCCCCACAAAATTTTACCCCAAATGTGGACGTCCAGGGAGAACATCACCACCTTCACGCCCATTATTTTATTTTAATATTATTATTATTATTATTAGTATTTATATATTTCTCCTCAAGGTGGATCACTTAAGAGATCCAGTCCATCCATTGTGTGTGTCCCACTGGGTGGAGGGGTCAATCCAAGTTTCAGATGCATAAAAATTTCAGGTGGAGCCCAGCAAGTGCTTTTATATATTTTAGCCATGTCTGCACATTATTTTAGATGGTGTGGTCCACCTAAGTTCCGTGTACGGTTGATTTTTGGCGTGACCCATTTTTAAGAGGGGACCCATCAAATGCACAGTGTTGATGCTCAACACACATCAAGGTGGGGCCTGTGGTGGGGCCCACTTCCCTGCCCATTCCAATGCATGCGTCCTCTAAACACTGGACGTAGTTGATGACGTAGTTGATGTCAGCAATGGGCTGACGCCCTGTATATATTTTTTTTTTTGTTAATTTTGTTTTCTCAAGGTTTTCCATATGTGGGGCCCATATCCTGACAATCCACTTCATCTGTTGGATTTTATGGCCTGAGACAGATCTAACAAGTCCAATATTCAGTATTTTTCGATGTACAGAACATCACAGCAGGCCTTAATAAACTATTACTTGTAAAAAAATCATTTTGATGATGTGGCCTTCCAGAGATTTGGATTGGCTTCATTTTTCAGTTCAATGCCTAAAATGAACTTGGGAATCGGATGAACAGCGTGGATTAAATAAATACATCATGGGTGGGGCCCGTTATGGACCCACACATCTTCCCTTCTTTTTCTTTCAAACGGGCAGGGGCGTCTGTTTTTAATTTTTTTTTTATTTTTATTTTTTTTAATTTAGTGTGTGTGCACGTGTGTGTTTGGCCAGCACAATGGCCTCACTTTGGGATGATTTGGATGGCCTACAAAAATTCTAGTGGGGCCCATAATCAATGGGTCCCACATAAAGTCTATAAAAAATTTATTTCTTTATGAAATTATTTTTATTATTATTATTATTATTATATGTATTCTCCCATGAATCCACATCATTAAACACATCATTATTACATTAGCATCACCATTATGTATCATCACCATTCTCCCATGAATCCACACCATTAAACATATCATTCTCCCATGTATCCACCCCATTGATCACATCACACCATTAAACACATCATTATGATCAACATCATCTCCACCATACAAAAATACAACAAAAAAACAAAATAAGAATGAGTAGGATGGGTGTATTCACCTTGATGAATTAGATGGATGGTTTAGATGGATGGAAGGGATGGAATTGATGGTGTTGATGGCCCACTAAAATCACTCCTCTCTCTCTCTCTCCATGGAAAAATGGTGAAATTCTAAGGGATAGAGGGGTATTTATAAAGAAATGGATAAATTTTTGGTTAAGTTAGGCTAATGTGATTAATATTAGCTTAGGCTAGAATTATGTATGGTAATTAATGCATGCTTTATAATTAATGTTCGATTAAAGGAGCATAGGATGGCATGGTTTGATGATGTCATGTATAGTGTATGACATGGAGAAAGGTTGACTTTTCATGCACATGAGAGAGGAGAGGTATGGGTGTGTGACATCACACACATGGGTTGAGATTCTCTCACCCATGTGTGGCATGTGTATGTGTGTATGATATGTGTTATGCACATGTGTGGAATGAAATACATGGCGCCATGCGCACATGATACACTTATTATTCTTCACGGCATATCTCATTAATGGAGTATCATACCGACGCACGAGTGGTACCTGTGCGATCGCGGCGACGGGGCGGTCGATATAAGATAGGTTTCGAGGTCTTGGGGTTCCGGTCAGTTGGGTGTGTACTATGAATGGCCAATCTATGTCTAGCTAAGGGTGTCGATCATCATGTACATAAGCATAGAAAATAGTATGGAATGAATGGGGTGTTCACACCCATACAATCACAATGGACCACCTACAATCTCAATGGGCCTTACATAAAGGTCTTATACATCAAGTGGGCCGCATCACATGGGCCTTATAGATCACATCGGGCCTCATACAATCACAATGGCCACATATAATCACAATGGGCCACCTACAATCTTAATGGGCCTTACACAAGGGTCTCATACATCAAGTGGGCCGCATCACATAGGCCTTAAACACATCACTATGGACCGCACACATGGGCCTAATACACATCACTATGGGCCGCTCACACGGGTTTAATACACATTACTATGGGCCGCTCATATGGGCCTAATACACATCACTATGGGCCGCATCACATGAGCCTAACACTCATCACTATGGGCTCAACACACACCACTATGGGCACTCACATGGGCCTAATACACATCACTATGGGCCGCATCACATGGGCCTAATACACATCACTATGAGCTGCTCACATGGGCTTAATACACATCACTATAGGCCGCTCACATGGGCCTAATACACATCACTATGAGCTGCTCACATGGGCCTAATACGCATCACTATGGGCCATTCACATGGACCTAATATACATCACTATGAACCTCATCACATGGGCCAAACATCTAACACGCACCACCATGGGCCACATCACATGGGCCTAATACACATCACTATGGGCCGCTCACACGGGTCTAATACACATCACTATGGGTCGCATCACATGGGCCTAATACACATCACTATGGGCCTAACACACACCATTATGGGCCGCTCACATGGGCTTAATACACATCACTATGGGCCACATCACATAGGCCTAATACACATCACTATGGGCTGCTCACATGGGCCTAATACATATCACTATGGGCCGTATCACATGGGCCTAACACCTAACACACACCACTACAGGCCGCATCACATGGGCCTAATACACATCATTATGGGTAGCTCATATGGGCCTAATACACATCACTATGGGCCGCATCACATGGGCCTAACACCTAACACACACACTATGGGCCGCATCACATGGGCCTAACACTCATCATTATGGGCCACATCACATGGGCCTAACACACCACTATGGGCGGCATCACGTGGGCCTAATACACATCACTATGGGCCCCATCACATGGGCCTCGAATACATCACAATGGGCCTCACTCATGGACCTCATATACACAACAGGTGGGCCCTCCACCTGGGCCTCAAATACCTAACATGTGGGCCCTACACATGGGTCTCATATGCATCAAATGGGCCATGTATCTAGGCCTCGAATACATCAAATGGGCCACACATCATAGGCGCAATACATATCACAATGGGCCTTGCCCATAGACCACGAATACATCACAATGGGCCTTGCCCATGGGCCTCAGAATTCAAGCAGGTGGGCCCATCATATAGGACTTAAATAGAAGGTAGGTGGGGCTTATCACATGGGCCTCAAATATAAGGTAGATGGGCCCTATCTTATGGGCCTCAAATATACATCATGATGGACCTCATGGATGGGCCGCACCAATGGGCCTCAAGTGGACTTGGACCCCACAAAAAAAATCATTTCAATAGTTATAGGTGTAACATGTGTATCACTGTACACTATCATTCCATGGGGCACATGGCCCACTAATGATGATCAGCACTGTCCAAACATTATCCAGGTAAATCAGCACCATCCAAACATTTCCCATGTAAATCAGCACCATCCAAACATTGTCTATGTAAATCAGCACCATCCAAACATTGTCCACGTGAATCAGCACCATCCAACCATTGGACAGCACCGTCCAGACAGTCTGGACGGTGTGGAATATCACATATATCATGGTGGGCTACACCACCGTCCAAGTATGAACGGTGTGGATGGAGTTCACACAGCAGCTGGGTCCCACATGTTGCTGACGTCAATACAGCAACTATATAGTTGTTGTATGACGCAACAGATGATGCTTTAAACAGCGCAGGTGGGTCCCACGTGGGGTCCACCACTTTATAATATAATATTATTTATTTATTTTTATTTTTTTACAAGACAGCGTCCAGACCTGTGGTCATCCTAATCTAGACAGACGGTGTGGATTATCCACATAGGGTCCATGTGATGGACGGCAAGGAAGTAAGACACGTACATCAAAGTGGGTAATCTGGACAGTGGGCTGATCCGAAGCATACATCACGGTGGTCCTCACATCACTGTCCAGATGGACAGTGCAGATAAATACATCACATTGAGCTCCAACCAGATGGATGGGCAGCGTGGATCAAAGGGACCCACAGAACTTACTACTCATCAACATAGCAGCATCAAGGTGGGGTCCGCACATGGCCAAACTGATGGATGGCTGGACAAATACATACATCAGGTGGAGCCACGTCCAGGCAACTTGCCTGCCTAGATACAACACATTCATGGGCCCCACGTCCATGTAATGGACAACATGGATATACATCACTGTGGGTCCAGCACCATCCACAGGCTGCTGGACGGTGTGGATTTAACACACACGTCTGGTGGGTCCGTCATTCAGCACCATCCATCAAGGTGGACCATTGCACAAGGAAAAAAAAGAGAGAAGGGAGAGAGAGAGAGAGAGAGAGAGAGATCGGGTGGAGGAGAGGCATCGCCACTATGGGCCCCTCAATACAGAGCATACATCAAGATGGGTCCCACCACAAGTGAGCCCTCAAATCATCAAATCCAAACAAAATCACCCACCTTTGATCATGGACTTCTCCTTCCATCAACACATTCTAGAGCTCCAATGGATGAGATTTAACGATCGAGATGAAGCTTGGATGGTGGAGATGTGAGGTAGGAAGGTGGGCCACACTAGCTTCTCCTCTCTCCCATGAAAATGTTGGATGTTGGGTTGCTTGGGAAAAAATAACAAAGAGGTTATAAGAGAGAGAGGGATGGGTGATGGATGGGGTGAGTGATGGGTGAGTGATGGGTATATTTGGTTATAAGAGAAAGTTGACTTTGGGGTTGCTTGGGGATGGGGTGTGAGGTGAAGTGTACTTGACATGAGATGTGATTGATGAGATTGATTTGAAAGCTCTATCTTGGATTTTGCAACTGCGCGCCATTTTTCTTCGAACTGAAAGCAGGCCCACATCTCCTGGATTGGGTATCGCCTTGGCGCGTAATACATGGCGATGGCGCAGTCGCAAGGATACAAGTCTCTAGTTGAGCCGACTCTGGAATATGGGATACGACTCAGGGTCGCACGTAAATACCAATTACAGATCGCGGGTCGCCGAAATTCTACCGAGAGGACGGAGGAAGCCTACGGAATGGTACAGTTTAGGATACGGGCTTGACATCGGTCATAGGAAGCTTAGACGGACATTCCAAACAAATAGGAATTTTAATCAAGGAAGCTATCCGGGTAGGGGTAATAGACAAAGTTCTCCCACGATAGGTGACTGTGATGGCCAAGGTGTCATGATCTTCTGGCTATGTACAGTGAGACATAAGGGCTTTATCAAGATTGACATCGACTTCCCCTTAGAGGGACGAAATAGGACCTAACTGTAATTATGAAGAATGTCATAGACATTATAGGGCTTGAGACATGAGGCATTAACATTCCTCTCACATATGATTTTTCGAGATGCAAAACGTGTCGTGATGGGACTCGGAGGAGGAGAGGGATCGTTCGGAGGACCAGAAGGTCGAGTGTTCTACCGATATTTCGACCTCTTTTCGGAGAACAAAGTTTAGTCTTGGTGTCAGATGACTCTCCCCGATTGTGTTTCCTTTTAGTTCTTCCCTCCCTTAGAGAAGAGTAGCCAAGACCTTTCATATGGGAATAGGGTAGATGACACGGAGAAACAAAAAGAAGGAAATCCTAAGATGAAATGTGCAAATGGTGAGAAAATACCTGAGGACTTCCAACCGAAGAATAAGGGAAACCGACAAGAGGTAGGGTAAAAGGGGCCTTTTAGACCAACCGACTTTTATAGGTACGCCTGCCCGATTTCGGTACTACTAAAAGTTATTTCGATGCTACTGAAGGTGTTCAAAACAATGTATTTGTAGGTATTTTTTAGACTGATGTACAAAAACATCTTTCATATGTGTTTAGTACATACCAAAAATGGATAACATATATGATAAAAAGTGAGTGAAGCTCACGAAAGAAAATTGAATTTACATGTATGTTTAAAAAATTTTGAGGCAGAGTTCTCAGATCTGACAATTGGTACAAATGGGTTGTAGTGTTTATATCGCATGTATCCTAACAAATTTTTGGAGATTTGCAAATTTGTTGCCATCTAACGGTTTTGTTAATATATCAGCAAGTTGTTGCTCAGTAGGCACATGTTCCAATATAATGATGTTTTCTTCGACAAGTTCACGAATGAAGTGATGTCGAATGTCTATGTGCTTGGTGCGAGAATGTTGCACTGGATTTTTTGAAATATTGAAGCACTTGTGTTGTCACAAAATTGTTGATTGTGTAATATCATAATCCAGCAACATTTGCTTCATCCATAGAAGTTGTGCACAACAACTCCCTGCTGCAATGTATTCGGCCTCAGTAGTGGATAGTGAGATTGAATTTTGCTTTTTGCTATGCCATGATACAAGACAGTTTCTGATATAAAAACAACCTCCACTGGTTGATTCGCGATCATCAATGTTCCCAACCCAGTCGGCATCTGAATACCCAACAATAATGGTAGACGTGTTAAAGGGGTACCATAAGTCGTAGTCAGTAGTCACAGCCACAAACCGTATGATTATTTTTACTGCGAATAAGTGTGATTCTTTAGGATCAGCCTGAAATCTTACGCACACACCAATGCTAAACGAGATATCTGGCCGACTCATGGTTAGGTAAAGTAAGCTGCCAATCATACTGTGATACAAGTGTTGATCTACACTCCTCCCATTAATATCTTTAGAAAGTTTGAGAGTGGTGCTCATGGGAGTATTATAAGTGCGGCTAAAATCAAGTCCAAATCTTGTAATCAAATCTTTATCATATTTGGACTGGCATATGAATATTCCATTAGCCATTTGTTTCACTTGTAATCCCAGAAAGAAGTTCAGCTCACCAACCATGCTCATCTCAAATTCAGATTTCATCAATTCAGGGAATTCATGAGCTGCATCTTCACAAGTGGATCCAAAAATAATATCATCCACGTAAATATGGGCAATGAGCAAGACATTCCCAGTCATTTGCGTAAATAATGTCTTATCAACACTCTCCCTACAAAAATTATGGTCGAGTAAAAATTGCGTTAGGTGCTCATACCATGCTCGGGGAGCTTGCTTCAGACCATAAAGTGCTTTACTCAATTTTTATGTGTTAAGGGAATTTAGGATCCAGAAATCCTTTTAGTTGTTCTATGTATACTTCTTCCTCAAGTAAACCATTGAGAAAGGCGCTCTTAACGTCCATTTGAAATAGTTTGAACTTTAATGCACACGCAATAGACAAGAGAATTCTTATGGCCTCGAGGCGAGCTACAGGGGCAAATGTCTCATCAAAATCTATGCCTTCAATTTATGAGTAGCCTTGTGCTACGAGTCTAGACTTGTTCCTTACTACATTACCAGATTCATCGGATTTGTTTTTGAAAATCCATTTGGTTCCGATGATATTTGTATCATGTGGCCTGGGAACTAGCTGTCACACCTCATTCCTTTTAAATTGATGGAGCTCTCCTTGCATAGATGCTATCCAAAATTCATCTTAGAGAGCTTCTATGACATTTTTTAGGCTCAATTTTCGAGGTGAAGCATAAATGACTGGCAATGTCCTCAAGTTGGCATCGAGTTTTCACACCATCAATAGGATTTTAATGATTTGATTGATGGGGTGATCCTTAATGAGTGGCAAGTTGTTCGACGGTTGAGGTTCAAGAGGTGTAGTGATATTGTTATCTGATTTGTTCATTGTAAACATGTCTACTTCATCCTCTATATCAATTTCAGGACTATTTTTATCATGTGGTTGGTCATCAACAACCACATTGACTGATTCTTGAATAGTGAGTGTCCTCAAATTGTATACTCTATAAGCGCGACTGTTAGTAGAAATCCAAGAAAAATACCTTCATCGCTTTTAAAGTCAAATTTCCCTAGATGTTTTCTGTCTTTAAGAATATAACATTTACTACTAAAGACACGAAAATATTTTACACTAGGTTGTTTTCCACTCCATAATTCATATGGAGTCTTATTCAGTCCTGCCTTGAGATATACTCTATTAATTATATAGCAGGCTATGTTGATGGCTTCGGCCAAGAAACTTTTAGCCATGTTTTTACTATTTAGCATAACTGAGCCAATTTCCTGTAATACCCTGTTTTTCCTTTCTACTACTCCATTCTGTTGAGGTTTCTTTAGAGCTGAGAATTCATGTCTAATTCATTCTTATCACAATATGATTCGAATTGATCATTCTCAAACTCTCCACTGTGATCACTCCTGATTCGTTTTATGAAATATCATTTTTCATTTTTTATCCTTTTTAACAACTTCTGGAATTCTTCAAATGCATTAGATTTTTTCCGAAGAAAGGCAACCCAAGTGAATCTTGAATAATCATCCACTACTACCAAAAAGTATCTCTTTTTCCCATGGCTCTCAACTTTAGTAGGTCCCACTAAATCCATGTGCAACAGGTCAAGAGGTTTGGAAGGTGCTATGGTGCTTGTCTTCTTGCATCCAACTTTTATTTGTTTGCCTTTTAGACAATCACCACACACAATCTTCCCCTTTCTCCTGATCTTAAGGAGACATTTCACCAAGTTTCTTGAGCTTAGCTTCGCCAAATTTCGATAGTGGACATGCCCAAGTCTTTGGTGCCATAGCTTGGATTCATTATTTAAGACCACGTGGCATTTTATGGATGGGACACTTTCTCCACTGCTTTCAATTACATAGCAGTTGTCACTTGTGTGAAGACCTTTGATAACTAGTTTACCTTTGTGATTTGAGAACTTGCACATATTTTTGGAGAAGTTTACAGAATGCACTTTGTCACAAATTTGGAAAATGCTTAGGAGATTGTGTTTCAATCCCTCTATGCAAAGAACATCTGTAATTTAGGGCAAGCTAGGCCCAACTACCGTCCCTCATCCAACAATCTTGGCCGAGCTCCCATCACCAAAAGTCACTGACCCACTATCAAATTTTGAATACTCACAAAAGTGGGTCCAATCACCCGTCATATGTCTGGAGCATCCACTATCAAGATACCACTTTGAACTACTGCCTGCCTTAAGTGCGATGTGAATTACAAGGCAGTTGTTCTTGTTTTTTACAACCCATTTGGCGATAGTTTTCTTGGGAGATGTCACTTTATCTTCATTTTGGACTTGCTTATATATTTCGGATATTAGTGTCAGATTTTCATGTTTCACCAGTTCCCTATATTTCTGATTCAGTTCATTCACTTGGTTCAACAACTCCACCATCCTTTCAATTATTTTGGGTGGAGTGGGGTATTTTCTATCTTCATTTGATGTACATTTCGAAGGACTCTTGGTTCTTTGGACTATTCTTCCTGCTGATTTAGATGTTTCTATATGGTTCAGCCTGGAAGTGAGATGAGACTTACTGGATACAAGACACTCAGACTTGTAGTGTCCTAAGTCTCCACAAGAGTGACAGATTGGAGTGATTCTTGTGCTGCTTCCAGATGTAACAGTCTTCATAATTACAAGTGGTGCAGAGACCGGGCTTGGTTTTCTAGATTCATAGCCTAATCCTCTTTTATCTTTATGGCTTCTTCCCATCCCTAGCAATTTATCCAATTTTTCACTGCTTTGTGAAAATCTATAACTAAGTTCAACAGATCTTTTAGACTTTTCTAAATCGAATCTTAGTTTGTGGTTTTCATTTTTGAGCTCTTCATTTTTTTATTCTAAAAGTTCGATCTGTTTCCTTAGTTTTCGTTTTTCAGACTTAAGGGGTATTGAAGTTCTTTCAAGCTTGTCATTTTCAATATGATATTGCTGATGTTCATTTATCATTTATGTATTTAACTATAATGTTTCATCTAGACCTTTTTGCAATTGTTTATTCTTATTTTTGGAAATGCCAAGTTTTTTGAGAATACTAATGCTATGTATGTAGAGTTGATCATAAGTATCATTGTAACGCCCTGAAAATCAGGGGTAGAGCATAGGCCCAACTCCCGAGTTCCAACACATCACTTATGCAACATAAATAATGATGATTAAATGTTGTCCATATTAGTGCATTAAACATGAATGGGATTATACCAAATCAGCATATCATACTCCAGAGACAAGTGAATTTCGCAAGCGGAAGACTGGAATAAATGTATAAGATATATGAACTGTAGTAAGTCTCCGAAGTGTGATCATGATACCTGGTTAAATATATACATGTATACTCCCAAAATGTACAAAATGAATATACATGTGTACTCTAAAATACAATCATAACGAGTGCAATGATATCTAGTCGGCATCCCTGTAAGCTCCATCGATCAGAACACAATCTACATAGACCCGCCTGATAACCGCATGTAGGAGAATTCCTCCTTGTCATCATAAAAGTCTGGCTCTCCCTCATGAACATCGCCATCACCTGCAGCTATGACAAAGTCTGGTTGGTGTTTAAAATACCATCCCAGAATGTAGGAGTGAGTGATCAACTCAGTGGAGCTATAAGGTAAAAGTTAACATGTTATCAATTCAATCAAGCAGTAATATAAAGTAATACAATCAAACATCCCTAAGTACTCTGGTTAATGCAAACATGATATGTATTAATGATGCATGCCCTCGCCTGCACTCCCTCTGCTATCTTCCTCTTACGGTCGCGGCATGTACCCCTTCTTCTGTGCTCAACACCAATGCCAAAGGCACGTGCAATGTGGTGCATGAGCGTGATTACTGAGTTCTTATTAGACCTTTTCATACAGCAGGATTGGGAAGCTAAGGTACCTCCCTTATATCATTTCCCAAACGATGATCCATCTAGGGTCATCAATCCTAGTTAATCATATACGACAAGCAGGTTCTAGGTCACTACGGGGAGGCTCGTCACCATCAGCGTAGGCCTAGTTTATACTCAAGGTTACTACGGAAAGGCTCTTCGCCTTAATGTAGTCGTAGTGTATACTCGAAGTCACTACGGGCTCGTCACCTAATTGTAGGCCGACAGCTCGAATATAGTGTTCCATACCACCGTATTCGGCTCACGAGTTTAGGTTGCTCACTGGTCACTACGGGGAGGCTCGTCGCCTCAACGTAGGCCGACAGCTCGACCACGGTGTCCCATACCACCTTACTCGGCTCGTGAGTCTTAGCGGATCGAGGTACCAAGGTTAAACAGGCATTACACTGGTAAGTTTGGTACCTTAGATTCAAGCGGTAGCATCCATACATGGTGAATATTCATCGGGCCAATCAAGTTACTTGACAAGCTCGACTAGTACGAGTGTACATTGACCTAATCAACATGGAGTGCATAAGCATTCTGTGCGGCCTAACCACTATCGACAAATCCCGTACGAATCGGATTCCTCGAACGCATCCGTCATGGCTAAACAATCAACCACTAATAGTAAACCTTTGCCGATTGCCTGGACTACATCGTAGCCCCAATCATACTCCAACCAATAACATTTACATGTGATAACCCAAGACAGCATGTGACAACCAAATCTAAACACAAATATCAATTGAGCATTTCAACAAGCACATACTACGCATGTCATCATACATAGGCATTTCAACTGTAAATCACATAGTAGTACAATAGGTTACACACAGAAAACAGTAACTATGTATGAGGGGATTGAGAATCCCATCTCAACACCCTCACTTACATGCACTACATCAAGCATTTTCTCATTCAAGCATTTTATCAAACACTTAGACTACACATATTACATACACGTAATAAATTAGTTAAAACACATATTGTAGCAAATCCTTTCACAAAGGAGATGTCACGTACACAACGATCATGTATTAGCAACCAATAATCATTACAAGCAGAAATCATAATTCCATATTCATTCAGACATTTAAATAAACACTTGGATGCATTAAAATTAACATAGTATACTTATATATGAAATGTATGGAAAACATTGTATCTAGGCATATGTGATAGCAATCATGTCAGACATAAATCATTTCTGACATTGAAAGCCTTGAAAACCATAACCTAAATATTTATAGTCCTCACCTTTCGCTGATAAACAAGTATCGAACTCAGTTTGTATGTCAAATCTTTGTCTACGGCACGACGGCCACCTATAGCATGAAATAAGTTAGTTATTTCATTACTTATACTATTTAAAACCCTAAAACAAATTAGGGTTAGTTTTTTTACCTAAAAATGGAATCAAAATCGCCCATGTAGCAATACAGGAATGGTGGTTAATCACGTGGAGCATCAGGATCGAATCCTAAGAACGATCTCGCACTTTCTCTCACACTTTCTCTCTCTTTCCTTCTCTTTCTCTCTCTTAGGGTTGCAAATTCGTATGAAATGAGAGAGAGGGCTTAAGGCCCTTATATAAGCCCAGAATTGATGGGAATGGCCCCAGGGCCATGGTATACTTAGGTTATAGCCAAGTAATGGTTGTTTTAGTCCAACGGAGCACATCTGGAGTCCCCTTTTCTGCATGTGGTCGAACTTAAGCTCATTGGCATTGGATCTAGGTCGAGTTAAGTTTTCAATCCGATCAGATTTACAGATCGACCGCGGAGGACCAGTTTCAGTTCAACGGTCATCGTCACTCAATTAGGGCCACAAGTACACTGACATGTGTTGGAAATTTTCCCTGATCCGAGGGTGAAATTGGGTCAGATTCTGACGGTCTGAATCCTTAGATTTTGCCTTCAAGTGAATGACCCAATTCACTTAAATCAGAGTTTATTTTCCAAAGGTATTCCCGTTTCTCACACACTTCGCTCCGGGCTAAAGTTGTATGTTTCTGGGTATTATCTAGATTTGATTTCTGTGATGGTTGTCAAGTCCAATAAGGTGGTCATAAGCATATAGTTTCACGGTAATCAGACTTTCGACGAGCAGTCCGTGTCCGATACGAAGTTTCGGTGTGCTCCTGAGAGCAACCGGGTTTAGAGATTGGTCCTAGGTTTCAGGGTAACGTAGCATTAATGATTTTACAAGTTTTGGGTCGTGCAAATCTTATTTAAAGTGATCTAAGCTAATTTCATAGATAATCTCGTTTAACACTTAGTTAATTCTCGTCTAATTTATAAAGGATTTGGTCCTGAGTGATTTCTGCCTGAGGTGGTACTCAGGTCTTTGTACAGATTTTTTCGAGACGTTACAATCTACCCCCCTTAAAGAAAAATTTCATCCTCAAAATTAGTACCTTTTCGTACTCCTCGAGAATTTGAGGGTAGTTCTTACGAACCTCATCTTCTATTTTCCAAGTAGCCTCTTCTTCAGTATAGTGCGTCCACAACACTTTCACAAGTGGGATAACCTTGCTATGCAGCACCTGTTCCTTCCTGTCTAGGACACACGTTGGTCGCAGTATATAAGTAGCATCTTCGCTCAATTGTACCTGCTCCCATCTGATAACGTGGGAAGGATCGAGAACGTATATCTTTAGCATAGATACATGAAATACATTGTGCACTCTCACGAGTGGTGTGGGCAAAGCAAGGCAGTACGCTACCATCCCCACTCGCTCTAGTATCTAGAACGGACCAATAAATCTCAGCGCGAGCTTCCCCTTCTTGTCAAACCGAAAGACTCCCTTCATGTGGGAAACTTTCAGAAACACATGGTCCCTAACCTCGAACTCTAACTGTCGCCGCCTCGTGTTGGTGTAACTCTTCTATCTGCTCCGCGTTGTAAGAAGTCAACGCCTAATAATGTCGATCTTCTCTGAGGTTGCTTGTACTAAATCTGGGCCTATCAAGCTCTTTTCACCAACCTTTGCCCAGCAATGCGGTGCTCTACACGGACACCCATATAGTGCATCGTAAGGAGCCATGCCGATACTCACCTGGAAGCTGTTGTTATAAGCAAACTCTGCATAAGGAAGACAGTCATCCCAACTGTCCTTGAAATCTAGTACACAAGCTCGCAGCATATCTTCTAACACCTGATTTACTCGTTTCGTCTGCCCGTCAGTCTGTGGGTGGAACGCGGTACTGAACTTCAACTTCACACCAATTGCTTCTTGGATACGGGTCCAAAAGATAGATGTGAATCGCGTGTCTCGGTCCGACATGATCTCCATAAGAACTCCATGCAGACGTACTATCTCCTTGTGTACAGCCTGGCCAAATCGTCTGCCGAGTTCGAAACTCTAATAGGGAGAAAATGGGCCGATTTCGTCAACCGGTCCATAATCACCCAAATGGAATTATGTCCCTTCCTCGTCTTTGGTAGCCCTGAGATGAAATCCATAGAGATGAAGTCTCATTTCCATTCTGCTATAGGCATGGGCTGAAGTAATCCTGGAGGTCGGCGATGCTCTGCCTTAACCTGCTGACATGTGAGACAACGGGACACATAATCTGCTATGTGGACCTTCATGTTGTCCCACCAGTACGACCTCTTCATATCTCGATACATCTTCGTACTGCCAGGATGCATCGCCATCCTCGAATTGTGAGCAGCTTCAAGAACCTCCTTTCTCAGGTCATGAAAATTTAGCACGCATAGGCGGCCATGATAACATAAGCCCCATCTATACCAATTTTTCATTCGGAGTCTGCATCACCACTAGCTTGTTTCCTCAACTCTAGCAACCCTTCATCTTCTCGCTGAGACACTATGATTCGGTCATCGATCAGTGGCTACACACGCATATGTGCGATGCTCTCAAATGGCTCCTCTACCGTAAGTCTCTGCTCAGAATCCCACATAAACTCTACCATATCCCACTCTGCTATCATCGGCGGAGCCGCAAATGCTATAGTCTTCTTGTGGATCAACGCGTCTACCACAGGGTTGGCCTTGCCAGGATGGTAGGAGAGCTCGAACTTGAAGTCCTTCAGGGTCTCCATCCATCGTCGCTGTCTCATATTCAAGTCCTTCTGAATGAATATGTACCTAAGGCTCTTGTGGTCGCAAAAGAGCTCGAACTCCTCTCCGTAGAGGTAATGTCTCCAGCGCTTCAATGCGAAGATGACAGCCGCTAACTCCAGGTCGTGTGTGGGATAATTCTCCTCATGTTTCCTCAACTGTAGCGATGCATAGGCAATCACCCTGTCCTTCTGCATAAGGATGCAACCTAAACCAACACGAGATGCGTCCGTATATATAGTATATCTAACCCCATGCTCTGGCAATACTAGCACAGGGGCGAACGTCAGCTTGTCCTTCAGCTCCTTAAAAGTTGCTTCTGCCTTCTCATTCCAGGCGAACTTGAGATCCTTCCGAGTTAGCTGAGACAACGATCTGGCTATCTTGGCAAAAACCCTAATGAAGCGTCGATAGTAACCCGTCAGGCCAAGAAGCTCCTTACTTCAGTAACCGAACTGGGATGATCCCAGTCCTGAACTGCGGCTACCTTAGCAAGGTCCACCGCTATGCCTTCCTTGGACACTACGTGTCCCAGGAACTTCACTTCTTCCTTTCAGAAGTTGCACTTCTTATACTGTGCAAACAATTGGTTCTTCCTAAGAGTATCAAAGACTGCTCACAGGTATTCCCCGTGATCTTCTCGACTCTTGGAGTATATCAGGATGTCATCTATAAACACGACGACAAATCAGAATAGAAACGGCCAAAACACCTGGTTCATCAAGTCCATGAACACGGCTGGTGCATTTGTGAGTCCAAACGACATCACAAGGAACTCGTAGTGCCCAAAACTGGTTCTGAAAGTTGTCTTCTACATGTCCTCATCCCTGACGCGCAACTGGTGATACCCTGACTATAGATCAATTTTTATGAAATACTACGCCCCCTTCAACTGATCAAACAGATTATCTATCATGGGCAAAGGGTACTTGTTCTTCACCGTTACTTGGTTCAACCTGTGATAATTAATACACAATCGCAGTGATCCATCCTTCTTCTTCACAAATAACATAGGTGCTCCCTAAGGAGACACACTCGGTCGTATGAAGCCTGCATCTAACAAATCGTCAATCTGTTTCCTCAATTCCTCCATCTCATATGGAAGCATGCGATATGTGGGTAACGAGATGGGTGTCACACCAGGCACAAGATCAATGGTAAAATCGATCTCACCCTGAGGAGGTAGTTTAGGAATCATCATAAACACGTCCATGAACCCCCGAACTACTGGCATGCCCTCAAGTGTCGGACTATCAACATTCTCTAATAAGGTGGCATAACAGCTAACACAGCAGGGCCAACTGACCTGAACAGGAAAGGTAAAGGCCGTGCCCTCAGGTCCATGGGTTGTCACTACCCTAGTGCCGCAATCAATCTCTGCCTTCATCTTTGTGAGCCAATCCATACCAAGAATCACATCGTAATGATGTAGTGGTGCGACCATCAGGTCAGATTCAGCATACTCATAACTCAACTACATAGCATTCACATTACAGCCCAAGGAAACTTCATGCATTTCATTTAACAAAATTGTTACAATACATGAGATGCAGCATTACATAGATCATGACAGAAGATGCATGTGAGCTAATCTAAGTAAAGTTCCATATACTAAAACCTACAACTACTCTACCACATTACTAAGCCTATCAAGGCTGTACATAGAAACGAGGAAAACAAGCAACAAAGCAAATTAAAAGACGACTACGAGCATGACTAGTCATCTGAATCAGGTGATAGAGGAGGTGTACCCTTGTCCTGCAGACAACACAGGATGGCCTTCAAGGTACGAGACACCTTCTTGAATTTCTGCTTCAGAAAGGCCCGGGTCTCACCAACCTCTTGTCGCAGGGCGGCCTGGCCCTCCTCAAGTTGAGCCAATCAGGCTTCTATAGTAGCTCGATCACTATCACGCTCCTGTGTAGCAGGAGGAGAGCCCTCATCAGTGTCCTGGGCCTCCTCTTCTTCTTCCTGCTCTCGTTCTTCCTCTATCTCATTCTCTTCCTCTTCTTCTTCACTCCCCTCATCTTCGCTTTCTGTCTCATCCTCACTCTCGTCGAGTCAGGCTTGACGCTATCGTGGCCCAATCTCTATGTTGTTGAGAGTAGTGTCGTTGATGAAATGGATCGACACAAAAAGTTTTACGCCAAGTCTGTAGGCAAATTCACGTGCAAGTTTGCATATAAGTCGGCCAAAGGGGAGAGAAATAGATGTCCTAAAAAAGCACGTGGTCTACACTATCTATAGCAGTACATACGTGGGCATGCATAGCTCTCTTCCTACCCAGCTCGGTATAGAAAGTCTACCATCAGGCACGTGTACTCGCTGCGATTGGTTCGCCTAGGATACACGTTGTACGTGAAGATGTGGTGGAGCAAGCGGAAGGCGTCAGTCATATTGGATGATAAGAGGCTATTGTTTGGATTCCAGTGGGCTAGTTGGCCACAAAGGAATCGTGTATGGTGATCCCTTTCATGTGCACTCTTAAGACTCTTCTCACTATCATGGACTTCGCCAAACGGCATCCCCAGGAGTCAGGCAATTAAGCCAACGTCAACCGTGGCTTCACGCCTTCCTATGGGAATTTTGAATTGCAAGGACTCCAGCGTCGGCTCTCGAATATGGGCATAGAAGGCTCGGACAGTGCCCACATTCGCACAAGACTTGCCCTCAAATATGGGACCCCACCTGGCATCCACCAAGCGGTCCATCACCAGATATTCCCCAAAGAGCTTCTCGTCCACGTGTGCTTCAAAAAGGACCCTACGGCCCTCAAATCTTCCATAGGACAGATCCGTCAGTAGAGCTCTCTTGAGGGGAGCCTGGGGATCGAGGTCCCGCTTTGTCCTTATCTCTCGATCGATGCTTGTACCTGTGGTGGCGCTCTTCAGCCTCCTTGAACGATTAGGGCAACTAGGCCCAGCCTCATCTGTGGAAGCTCTCTTCTTCCCCATGAGAGAAAGAAGTGTAGAAATTGAGAAAATCTCCGCTAAGTGCTCAAAAAGAGCCATGAGAGTGAAATGGAAAGGGGAGATAAAAGGGATTGTTGGACTTTGAGGTTTTTGGAACACAAAGAAGGGTTTGTGCCTTTAAATGGAAGGAAAAGAGAGAGATAGGAGGTGGGTTTTGATGAAAACGGTAGAGGGGTGTATGAAATGAAGGGAAAAGAGAAATTTTTTAGAATGGAAGGGAGATTTGAGAGGGGAAAAGGGTTTTTAGACAAAAGGGAGATCTTGGGCGTGTGTAAGATAGGAGTGGAGAGCAAATGGAAGAAGTACAGGAGGTCCCACGTGATTTCGTGAGCCCCACAGTGTCCCACAGGTGTCAGCCCCCCCTACCCGTGCTGGCCCGACAGGCCCGGTTCGCCCGACCGGCGATGACATCGTCGGTCCTTAGACTCCCCGGTGATGGCTCACCCCCTGGGCGATGCCATCCCCCCCCCCCAGGTGCCAAAAACATGAGGGGTCCACTTTGGGTACCCCCAAATTGCACCGATTTGGCCCCCGACTCCGTTTTGAGTCGTTTTGGATCCCATCTCGCGTATATTCATGCATTTTGGGTTGTGTGAGTGTGGGACCGATTAAATCTTCATCTAAACCTGTCGATTGACGGTCTATAAAGGATCTGGGGTCACCACGTAGGATTTGGGGTCACCACGCATGAAATTGGGTCAGATTCTGACAGTCTAAATCCTTAAATTTAGCCTGCAAGTGAACGACCCAATTCACTTAAATCTGAGTTCATTTTTCAAAGGTATTTGCGTTTCTCACATACTTCGCTCTAGGATAAAGTTATGCATTTCTGGGTACTATCTGGACTTAATTTTCGAGATTGTTGTCAAGCCCAGTAAGGCGGTCATAAGCATATAGTTTCGCGGTAATCAGACTTTCGAGGCGCGGTCCAGGTCCAATACGAAGTTTCGGTGTGCTCCCGAGAGCAACCGGATTTAGAGATTGGTCCTTGGTTTCAGGGTAATGTAGCGTTAAAGATTCTACAAGTTTTGGGTCTTGCAGCTCGTATTTAAAGTGATCTAAGCTAATTTCACAGATAATCTCGTTTAACACTTAGTTAATTCTCGTCTAATTTCTAAAGGATTTGGTCCTGAGTGATTTCTACATGAGGTGGTACTCGGGTCTTAGTACGGATTTTTTCGATATGTTACAAGCATGTATACTCTCTTTTTCTTCTTCTTCTTTTTCCTCATTGATTTGATATTCAATTATTTCTTCATTATCAGTATCTTTCATTTATGGCAAGATCTCTCTCAAGGTTATTAAACCCTTCAAGAGGAACCCTCTCTGATACCAATTGAAATTGCGGTTTGCACCGCTGACACTGAAGAGTGAATATGAGGCAATGTCCTAGAGGGGGGTGAATAGGACTTTTCAACTATTTCTACTTATTTGAAAACTTGATTGCCTATCTTAAACAATCATTCAATTTTAAGGATAGTAAGGCAATATAACTCTAATGGCTTCCAAGCCAATTAAAAGATCCAACCACAAAGGCTATTAAAGATATGGGAATATAATACCTAGCCTAGTGTTGTGAGCTTGTGTGTAGAATGTGTTTCCTATCAATGAATAGCATTCAATCAATCATGTATACAAATTTAATCATTTAAGCATATATAAGCATGATTTAAACCACTGCGCAAATGAACATTCCAAACACAAACATTTATAGTGGTTTGTCTACTTGTCCACTCCACTCCCGACATCCATACTCAATCCCAGAGTG
This sequence comes from Magnolia changhungtana, assembly GCA_030180095.1. Classification (NCBI taxonomy): domain Eukaryota; kingdom Viridiplantae; phylum Streptophyta; class Magnoliopsida; order Magnoliales; family Magnoliaceae; genus Magnolia; species Magnolia changhungtana. The sequence continues at coordinate 3,088,982 of JASAUF010000293.1, forward strand.
CACCGGATTTCACTATCAAAGGTTTTAAATAGGTTCACCTATAACTTTTACAATCCTACACTAAGGACACAAATTTATGCTCTCCGCAAGAGCAAAGGTCCTACACCTAGAACCCATCGTTTATGCCCATCGGTCAAGGTCCCACATAAGGCACCTAACGTTTAGGCCCACCTACCAAGGTCCCACATAAGGTACCTGACGTTTAGGCCCACCGGCCAAGGTCCCACACAAGACACCTGCTTTTAGGCCCACCGGCCAAAGTCCCACACAAGGAACCTACGGAGTTTGTTGATAACAAACTCTTAGCCTCGATCCTTCACAAGGAAGGAGCTAACCTTTTGAACTCTTAGAATGAAACTTACTTGTCAGATGATTTCTTTTTTGTAGCTTGTCTTAAGATGCTTAATCATGGTGCTTTTATGCTTGAATCAGCTTCCCGGTGCTCCCCTGATCACGTCGCTTAGATTTACTTGTTGGCTCAGCTTCACGATCAAAAACTTTGCATAAGATGTACGTAGAAGGTGACCAAGGTTATGGGAGTTGGTTGAATCTCCTATCTAGGATAATGAGTGGATTTCCTAAGGAATTCAACCTATGAACACTCTAGAGTATCAAAGAACCAAGGATTTTTCTATTGGTTTGGTCTTTGAACTCTAAAGAAGGCACGAGTTCATGTTCTTCATTGAATAGGAGCTTTGAATGCTCATAGAAGTGAAAGATCACAATGAAAAGAACATGAACTCGTATGGATAGGGTCTAAATGGGTTAGGATAAGCTTTGGATACACTAAAGACTCTATGGTGCCTATTTTCACTAATTTTGCAAGTTTCTACAAGTCACTTTTATAGACAAAAGCTTCCAACGGATATAAAATGGCTAGTTTATGGTGCTACCAAAGTAACCTTTGGTACCACCGAACTTGCTTCGGTAATACCGAATTATCTATTGGTAGTACCAAATTAATCCCTCAAGTTGTTGATCAAAATATGTCCATTTCAGTGGCACCGAATATTAGTCGTCGGTAACAGTTGGTGTCACCGAATTATCTAGTCGGTGATACCGAATTAACGTTGTAAGCTTGCTAGATAGTTTTGAGCACCTTCGGTAGCACCAAAGGTATCTTCGGTGATACCGAAGGTGACAATCGATGACACCTTCTTCCTACCGACAGTGGACAGATTTTCCTGTTTTTGTCCAATAGTTCAACAACTTAGGACTTGCTTAAGCTAAAATTATGGGATATTCAATATGGACTTGGGTTTGACTTAGAATAGATGACTTGGGAGGGTTTTCCTATTTGGGTTGGGATCATCTATTTGTAAGGTTTTAAGATCACAGAAGCAGTTCTTTCATCTTTAATGTAGCTTTTCCTACTTCAGCTCTAGTTGTGTTGTCTGTCTTCATTTGCCAAGAACTCATCCGACATCAAGACACAACTAGTCACGTAATTCACAAACATGAGTGCAAATAATTTCACTAACAATGGTATGGGAAGAATTTCTTTATTAACTCCTTTGTTATGTCATTCCATTTACCAATGGATCGTAGACGTTGTGAATGCAACCACGTCTTAGCTTTTTCTTTTAAGGAGAAAGGAAAGAGTTTTAGCCTGATCGTGTCCTCGGACACATTAGGAAAATGTAAAGTGGTTATTATCTCATCAAACTCTTTCATGTGTAGATATGGACTTTCAAATTCAAGTCCATGGAACTTTGGAAGGAGTTGGATCACTCCTGGCTTAATATCCATATTTTTTGTATTTTTTGAAAAAAATCATACAGGAAAGTGTGCTCACCCCCGCCGGTTGTAAATAATCTCGTAAGATACGAGGCGGGGGTGCATTATGAACCTTGTTTTCATCCTGAATTTTCTTAACCGGAGGTTAAAGTTGATTTGTAGCCATCACTTCTATTGACTCGGAGGATCTCTGGTGGTGTCTAATCCCGTGATGGATAAGCAACCTTTCAACTAATCTTCCTTCACTTAAGAGATGTCGAGTGTTATCATGGACCCACTTGGGCATGAAACACTCGCAGCCCTCAAGTAACTAAACCTAAACCTAAGAAAGAAAACTAGGGAAACTAAAGCAAATAAGAGATCTAAAAAAATATAAGAGAGAGAATTAGAAAGAGGTTACTGGATCGGAGATTGCTGTGTTAAAATCCTACAAAACAGAAAACCGAGTTAGATTCTAAAAACAAGTTCAAAAAAAAACCCTAACCTAGAAACAAAATAGAAAGTTAATCATAATCTTAACCTAATTCTAATACTAATTAAATTCAAAAAAATACAACCGTAGTCCCCAGTAACGGCGCCAAAAACTTATTCAAAACCCTGAGTGTAGAGTCGCGATGTAGTAATAATCTCGGTGAGACCGAGGTCGAATACACAGGGACTAATCTTGTACGTTTCTGAAAAAAACAAGAACTAGAAGAAGAAGAATATCTATATCTAAATCTAGAATAATAAAGAGAGTAAATGTGAATAATGTAATTAAACTTGTGAATTTAAAGGTGGGAACTAGGGTGCTAAGGATCCACTTGTAGCTACATTACTTAATTAACTCTAAAATTCATCGTTCTTTACTGGAGCTTTTTGTGCACTTTCGGTCACACCAAATCCTCCTTTCAGTCGGAGCGAACTGGGTTTCGATCATACTGAATTGTCTATCGGTCAAACTAAATTAGCTTCTGAATTTCATCATTAGCTACTGAACTGTTTTGTGCAATTTTGGTCGGACCGAACTTGTCTGTTTTTTGCTACAGATTCTGCGATCTTTAGAGTCCTTTGTTCGGCTTTTGTACTTAGTTTCCTTGGATCTTTGGCATGTGTTCCTTGGATCTTTGGCATGTGAACTCTTCATTCTTAGTCACCTAAGATCCCTCCTTTACCTTGGTTATTCTTACGTATAAAAAAAAAATCCATGCTTTTAGCATTCTTTTCAATTCAAGCTCTCAGATTTACCTTACAACATAAACATGTATAAAATATACCATTAAACATTATCATGTTTATAAAACCAAGATATAAATGGGGAGAATGTAAGGCTCATATCCTAGATCGTACCATTTCGTAGGCTTCCGCAGTCCTCCTGGTCGAATTCCAGTAACCCGCTAGATGTAATCGGCATTTGCACGCAACCCTGAGTCATATCCCATATTCCAGAGTCGGCTCAACCTGAGACTTATATCTTTGCGACCGCGCCATCACCGAGTTCCGACACTGCATCTCGCACGCCGATACGATACCCAGGCCAGGAGATGTGGGCCCACGTGTTAGTGTTATGATTTCATATCCCTTTGGTTGTCAAATTTTGTAGTGTCAAAACCTATATGTCTTGTACTTCTTGTGTTTCTTGTTTGTGACTACACACTGCTTCAAGACAAGATCATGAATGAAGAATGTTTTCAAGACAAGATCATAAATGAAGAATGTTTGCAAGACATGTCATGGATGAAGTCTACAAGAATAGAAGACTTTAAGTTTGCTTCTAACAAGTTCAAGATTAGAAGACTTCATCAAGACAAGTCAAGAAAGTACCAAGCTCTAGAAAGCCATCAACTGAATTCAAGCTTCTCCTTCAAGATCATCTGAGAATACAGACCTTCAAGACTTCAATGTTCATCTCACTTTAAGGTTTGTTTGACCTTAGATTGACCTTAGGTTGGTCTGTATGATAGGTCATTCTGGATACATAATCTGAATATTTTAATATGCTTGTTATGACTGTTCTAAGACCAGTCCTAGCTTTGCTTCGACCAGTCTTAGGTTTCTCAGGACCAGTCCTAGGTTGTTACAAATTTTCAGATTTTCCTGGTTGTCCTTCGACCAGTCCTGGGAAGTTCTACGACTCATCCTTCGACCGGTCGTAGTCCTATGACTCGAACTCCAGCGACCTATCTAGGGTCCTACGACCAGTCGTAGGTGACACACGACCAGTAGTAGGTGGCCCACGACCGGTCGTAGGTTACCTAAGACCAGTCGTGAGAATAGCTAATCTAATCCCGTGGAAATCTTTCAAAAATCTTTGAAGCTACGACCGGTCCTAGGGATCCTAAGACCAGTCGAAGATGGGATTTTTTCATACTATAAATAATGCACGAATTTTAGAGTTTTAGACATTCAATTCCATTCCATTCAATTCAAGTGATTTAAGGCTATACTCTGAGATAAGTTGTGATTATTTTTTTAAGCTACTGTGCATATTTAATATTCCTTTTGTTAGCATTATTCTATTGTGATTTTGATCCACATTCCAATCTCATTTAGAAAAGAGGAATTTGTGATATTCCTTCTTCTGGGATCAAAATCAAATAGACCTAGCTCTTCTTGATTTAATCTAAAATCAATTAGACATAGAACCATTCTTTAAGTGAGTACTGGACATTGAACGACGTATCATACATCTACTCCGATTAGTTCTACTAGGATACTTCAAAAGGAGATCCAGGTATTTTACTTTGTAATTTACTTTCTCTGGTTTTGTTTGAGATTTGCCAGAAAAATCTCATTGTATTGGTTATCTGAGGAGAGCCAAAAAACTCAGATTGTGGGGGTTTTTGGATTGTGTAAGCCCGAGATAAAAAGACACAATTGTGAAGGTTTTGGGTGAACCTGTGAAAACCTATTTTGAGAGTCCATGCTAATATCCCCGTGTGAGGATATTAGGAGTGGAGTACATTCTGTAATGGTGTTGGCTAACAGTTGGTGAACACACAGGCGAACCACTATATATCGTTGTGTTGTGGATGTGCTTGATTTCTCTATTCATTTATTCCTTCAATATTGTGGATTGCTTTTGTGGATGAATGTTGTAATTTTCATTTCATGCAAGTGTGGTTGAATGGTGTAATAACTTAGGATTTATTTCTGTAAGTTATTCTTGAATTATTTTCCATATCATTTGTGATTTCTAGATTGTTCTAGAAATAAGGTTGTCCTACCTAAGCCATTGGTTTTTGGTATAAGGTTGTCCTTAGAACTGATTCAGTATCATTCTCATATTTCATGTGCCTTGAGATTGTTATTATTTCAGCATTGTTATTTATATCTTTTATTATTCCGCTGTTTTAAGTTTTATTTGGCATTGCCCTGTTCACCCCCCCTTTAGGGCATATAGCTAGGCCCTTTCAAGTGGTATCAGAGCCAAATAGCTCATGCTTATTACTTATTTATTGGATTTATTTCCTGAGCTAACGATCTAAGTTATATTAAGATGTCAAATTTTGATAGCCTATCTGTCACTAGGCCACCACCCTTTAATGGCACAAACTATGCCTATTGGAAAGCAAGGATGAGAATCTTTCTCAAATCCATGGATGAAAGTGTGTGGCTGGCCACAGTGAATGGATGGAAACTACCTATCATTGAAGTAACTGATGAAGATGGTTCAAAATCAATGAAAGTAATATCTTATGCCCTTTAGACCACACTTCAGAAAAGTGAGAGTAGTGCCAATGCAAAAGCACTAAATGCAATTACTTGTGCATTGTCACCAGATGAATTCAAAAGAATCATCTCGTGTGAAAATGCTAAACAAGCATGGGATCTTTTAGAAATGACACACGAGGGTACATCAATTATCAAGAAATCTAAAGTCTAACTCCTCACAACTAAATTTGAAGAAATTCATATGGAGGAGAATGAAATGTTTATGGACTTCTACACTAGATTAAATGACATTGTAAACTCAAAGTGGGGTCTTAGTGATAGAATCCCAGAAAGTAAAGTGTGTACAAAGATACTACGCTCACTTCCTGAACGGTTCAATTCAAAAATAATCGCGATTTAGGAACTTTGTGATACGGATAACATGAGGGTTGAGGAACTAGTTGGTTCTTTACAGACCTACGAATTGAACTTTAAAGCTCCAAAAGGGAAATTAATTGCTCTCAAATCATCTAAAAATATTCCACAAGAGAGCACTTCAGACTTTGAAAATTCTGAAGATGATATGGCACTTTTTGTAAAAAGGTTTTATAAAATTTTCAAAAATAAGAAAAAGTAGATTTTCAAAAATCAAACGATAAGAGACAATCTAAACTTAGAGCTCGAAAATCTTTGAAAGATAGTCAATGTTACAACTGTCAAGAGTATGGGCACTTGACTAACAAATGTCCTAAAAAGGACAAATCAAAAAGGAAGAGTATGTTAGCTACTTGGGATGAATCATCTGATTCGGAATCCTCTTCGAAATCAAAAGATTCTGAAAATGAGTCGGGAGATGATATTAAAGCCCTTATGACTCTAGTCAAAGTCACTTTTTCAGATTATGATGAAGTAACTAGCGAAGAGAATCTGAATAGTGATTGCGACAATGAAGATGATCTTTAGGATGCATACAATGCCCTTTATAAGGAGAGTTGTAAAATTGCTATCAAGCTTAAATTACAAAAGGAAAATTTTTCTAAACTTAAAGAAGATTATGAGTCTCTTGTTTTAGAAAAATCTCATATTTCTAATTTTTTTGAAAAAACCAAATGTGATTTAAAAATCAAAACCTCCCAAGTTGATGATTTGAAATCCGAGAACGAGAAACTCAAAAATGAAGTAGCTTCTCTTTTGAGTTTGAAAGACACTTGGAGATATGCCCAAGGTGATCCTAAATTAGAAAAATTGTTATCCGGATCAAGAAAATGTGACGATCGATCCGGGTTGGGCTATGATAAGAATACCTCTCCTAAACAAAAGAATACTGCTCCTAAGTTTGTGAAAGGAGAGTCTTCGAACTCAAAAGTAAAGAATACTTATCAAGGTCTTCCAAAAAATTCGAGGACCTTTCAAAAACCTAAAAATAGCCATGCCAACTTCAATCTTCAAAACCGAAATCCTTTAGTTGAAAAGATTATTGATCTTCTCAAGGAGCTATTGAAATTTAACTCTATAGGTCATTCATATAACAACAGACAGAAAAAGTCCAACTACACTCCTAAACCCAAAACAGTACTGAAATGGGTTCCTAAAGTTGGCTGCTTGGTTGCCCACACTGCTTTCAAAGCTACAAGCCATTCAAAGTGGTACCTAGACAGTGGTTGCTCCAGGCATATGACATGAGCGACAAAGCTTTATTCACCGATCTAAAAGATAGGACTGATGGGTCATCACTTTTGGTGATGGAAGCAATTGCAAAATCATTGGCCAAGGTACGCCTTCACTTTATAACCTTCCCTTATTTAAAAATGTATTGTATGTTGAGGGCTTGAAACACAACCTACTGAGCATATCTCAGATATGTGACAACAACCATAATGTAAAGTTTTCTAATCAAGGTTGTGAGATTGTTAATAAAGAGGGTTCTGTTATATTAACTGGTCGCAGAACTTCTGAAAACTGCTACATCGTTAGTGATGCAAGCTCATCTACTCAATCATGTTACATGGTCCATACCGATGAGATTGAATTATGGTATAAACGCCTTGGACATATACACTATCGGAACTTGTTTAGATTGAGCAAAAGAGAACTTATAAGAGGTCTACCCAAATTATAAAAAGTAGACAAAATATGTGTTGAATGCCAGTTGGGTAAACAGATTAGGAGCTCTCACAAGAAAGTGAACTCCAATACCACATCTAGACCTCTCGAGCTTCTCCACATGGATCTCATTGGACCAACCAGAACAGAGAGTCGAGGTGGCAAAAAATACATCTTAGTTATCGTAGATGACTTTCCTAGATTCACTTGGGTATCGTTCTTAAAAGATAAATCTGAAACCCTAGATGAAGTAAAGAAGATCATCAAACGAATACAAAATGAAAAAGGTTCTCAAGTTTATAAGATCCGTAGTGATCATGGATCTGAATTCGAAAATAGTAGTTTTGAGAAATTCTGTAGCGATCAGGGAATATCACATGAATTCTCTGCGCCCAAAACTCCTCAACAAAATGGTATAGTTGAGAGAAAAAATAGAGTGCTTCAGGATATGGCTAATGTCATGTTAAATAGTATGAAGCTCTCCGGAAATCTTTAATTTGAAGCAATTAATACACTTTTGCTACATTATTAATCGTGTTTATACTAGTAAATCTGAAAATAAGGCGCTTATGAGTTATGGTTGAAAAAGAAACCTCATCACAAATACTTTCAAATTTTTGGCAAGTAAGTGTTACATTTTACGAGATCATGAAAATTTGGAAAATTTGATACGAAGAGTGATGAAGGTATTTTCCTTGGATATTCCTTAAACAGTCGAGCCTATAGGGTTCTAAATAAAAGAACAGGTGTGATTCAAGAGTCCATCAATGTGGTCATTGATGATCATTTAAATACACTTGCTCCGAGTTCAGATGATGATGAAATTCTTATAATCGACAATCAAGATACCTCTTCAACTCAATCTGAACCTAGGACTGTCAAAGATCATCCAACCAATCAAATCCTTGGAAACCCTCTCACTAGAGTTCGTACACGCAAATAACTTGAAAACATATGTAATTATGTTTATTTTACATCTCAAATAGAACCGGTCAATGTAAAAGAAGCTCTTTCTGACGAAAATTGGATAGTAGCTATGCAGGATGAACTTAATCAATTTGTTCATAATGATGTCTGGTATCTTGTTCCTAGACCTAAAGATAAATACATTATTGAAAAAAAAAATGGATCTTTAAAAATAAGTCTGATGAACTTGGAAATATTATACGAAACAAGGCTAGACTGATTGTACAAGGGTACACTCAGATTGAAGGCATCGATTACGATGAAACCTTTGCTCCAGTCGCTCGCCTTGAATCTATCAGACTTTTTATTTCCATCGCTTGCTTTAGAAAGTTTAAAATTTATCAGATGAATGTAAAGAGTGCCTTCTTAAATGGCGATTTACATGAAGAAGTTTATGTAGAACAACCCTCAGGGTTTGAAGACCCCAAGCTTTCTGATCATGTATTTCATCTCAAAAAGGCTCTCTATGGTCTAAAACAAGCGCCCAAGGCATGATATGAAAAATTGACTAAATTCTTACTTAGTCATAGTTTTCAAGTGGGAAGTGTCGATAAGACGCTATTTGTTAAGAAACATAATAATGAGATTTTAATGGTTCAAATCTATGTAGACGATATTATTTATGGATCAACTTGTTCTAACATGTCTATTGAGTTTGCAGAGTTGATGAAATCAAGATTCGAAATAAGCATGGTTGGTGAACTAAATTACTTCCTAGGGTTACAAGTAAAACAACAACTTGATGGAGTCTTCATTTCTCAAACCAAGTATGCTACAAACTTGGTTAAAAGGTTTGGATTTGAGAATGGTAAAAAATTTGATACTCCTATGAGTACAACCTTGAGACTCTCAAAAGACTCTACATGTAAAGATGTAGATCCTAAGCTATATCGTAGTATGATTGGTAGTTTATTATATCTAACTGCTAGTAGACCTGATATCGCTTTTAGCGTTGGTATTTGTGCAAGATATCAGTCTAATCCTAAAGATTCACATCTCACTGCTGTCAAACGGATTATTAGATATGTCGCAAGTATAACTAAGTTGGGTCTTTGGTATCCTTTTGATACTAATGTTAAATTAGCTGGGTATTCAGATGCTGATTGGGCTGGTAATATTGATGATAGAAAATCAACCAGTGGTGGTTGTTTTTACATTGGAAACTGTTTGGTTTCTTGGTTTAGCAAGAAGCAAAGCTCAATATCGCTTTCCACTGCTGAGGCTGAGTATATCGCAGCAGGATATGCATGTACTCAACTCGTATGGATGAAACGCATGTTAAGCGATTATGGAATTAATCAAGATTCAATGATCTTACATTGTGATAATTCCAGTGCTATCAATATTTCCAAAAATCCAATTCAGCATTCGCGTACTAAGCATATTGACATTAGGTATCATTATATTCATGAATTAGTTGAAGAAAAAACTATCTCTTTGGAATATATTCCAACCGATGTCCAACTTGCTGATATATTTACTAAACCGCTCGACAAAAGCAGGTTTACTAAAATGAAATTTGATCTTGGTATGTGCATTTTAAATTGAATATACTTGTCTGCATGTATCATAGTGTACTATATTTTGAATTTTTATGTGTATAAATTTTAATTTTTGTATAAAAATATTTATTTTTGTCGATGCTCGACCGGTCGTAGACTGCACTCGACCGGTCGTGAAGATCGTGAGCATCTTATAATTTAGAAAAATCACTTTCTTCTTCATTTCCTCTTCGTCCTTCGACGAGTCGTGGCTTGACCAGTCTTGAAATTTCGTGATTTTATTCAAGATAAGTTATTTTTCTTCATTTTTATTGAAGATTTATGCTTTCTATGCTTTGATTTGTTTATTCCATAAGCTAGATCTCATCTTTTGTTGATTTTTTAGGGTTTCCTCTCTAAAATTCTAATCTAGAGAAACCCACCACTTCTAGTGTTCTTTTTGCTTGCTCCTTGGTAAATCTTCTTGAAAATGGATGTTAGAGGGAAAAAGAAAACATCCCGTGGTCCATCTTTATCTAGATCTACTTCTATAACAAAACGGCACCTTCGGTCACCCGAAGATGATCCCAATGATGTACGGGATTTACGTAGCCGTAAAGTTATCGTTGAGCGTCCTGTAAGTCTCAATCACATTGAACAATTTGGGATTGCCCCTCTCCTTGAATCTGTTGGCTGGGCTAACATTTTATTTTGGGTGGGCCTGCATACCAGTCCATTGCACAATCTATGGTTGCATGTATCTCTGATTTTTCCCTTGATAATTTAACATTCTCAATTGCTACTAGAGAAGGGAAATTTCTAGTAGATCGACATTTGATATCAGGTATTATGGATATACCTGTCAAGGATGAAAGTATTCTGATTCATACATTATATGACAAACCATCAGAATCGAAAAAATAAATGTTGACAAAAGATTTATGCAATATGGAAGTATAATGGATGCACAAAGGAAATGCGCTCCCCTCAAAATTTTTATTACCTAGATACAGAGTTTTGCACAGGATCTTCATTTCAAACTTATATCCTCTGTCCGGCAATAAAACCGAGTTGACTGCCTTTATGGTTCGTGTATTGCACTCTGTTGTGTCTGGCATCGTTGTCTGTTTACCTTCTTTGATATGTCATTTTATCATTCAGTTTCGTCTTCATCCGGGTCATAGTGATATTCCATTTGGTTATCTTATGACTTGTTTAGCCACAACTATGCTTGTTGCTTTACCTAAGAATGAGGCACCAATTCATCATCTTTCATTCAATAATACTAATTTAAATAAGATGAAGTTGGATTTGCTTCCTGGTCAATTCTATGAAGGTGGTGGTGAAGGTGCTGAAGCAGGAAATGAAAGGGAAGCAGCTGATCTTCCTCCACAGGCTGATATAAATATGGATGATATATTTGAAGAAATTGAAACTGACTCCCAAAATGATTCTGATTACGATCTATCTTCTAGTTATGATGCACGTCTAAGTGCATTGGAGGAGAAAGTTGATAACCTGAGTGTAGCCCATGATATGCAATTTAAATATATGCGAAAATATCTTCGTCGCATAATAGGGGCTTACTTCAGATTGATCCAACCATCCCTGCTCCTTCATCTGGATCTGATTAGGTGGATTATCCTTTTTTTTAATATGATGGATTCTGTATTATTATTATGGTTGATGACTTTGATTGTATGTTTGGTTTTATTGTATATCCTTTATTTAGATTGATGACATTGAAGTGTTGTACTAATTTGATAATTAATCTTGACTCTTCATATGGTGTTCTCTTTTCTCCTTTGGCCTTCCCTTGTCATTTTGTGACAAAAATGGGGAGTAGTATGGAACGGGGGAGAAAGGGAGAGAGTAATTGAAGTAATTGAAAGAGGGAGAATATGGTTGATTGTTTCTACTCACTTAGGGGGAGTAGAGTATTTTTGATGGCTCATGATTCTTTCTTCATTTTACTCTTATATTAATAAATGTGTTTTGTCACAAATTTGACAAAGGGGGAGATTGTTAGTGCTATGATTTCATATCCCTTTGGTTGTTAAATTTTGTAGTGCCAAAACCTATATGTCTTGTACTTCTTGTGTTTCTTGTTTGTGACTACACACTACTTCAAGACAAGATCATGAATGAAGAATGTTTTCAAGACAAGATCATAAATGAAGAATGTTTGCAAGACATGTCATGGATGAAGTCTACAAGAATAGAAGACTTCAAGTTTGCTTCTAACAAGTTCAAGATTAGAAGACTTCATCAAGACAAGTCAAGAAAGTACCAAGCTCTAGAAAGCCATCAACTCGATTCAAGCTTCTCCTTCAAGATCATCTGAGAATACAGACCTTCAAGACTTCAATGTTCATCTCACTTCAAGGTTTGTTTGACCTTAGATTGAACTTAGGTTGGTCTGTATGATAGGTCATTCTGGATACATAATCTGAATATTTTAATATGCTTGTTATGACTGTTTTAAGACCAGTCCTCCTAAGCTTTGACCGACGGTCTTAGGTTTCTCGAGGACCAGTCCTAGGTTGTTACAGATTTTAATTTTCCTAGTTGTCCTTCGACCGGTCCTGGACTTGCTTCGACCAGTCCTGGGAAGTTCTACGACTCATCCTTCGACTGGTCGTAGTCCTACGACTCGAACTCCAGCGACCTATCTAGGGTCCTACGACCAGTCGTAGGTGACACACGCCAGTCGTAGGTGGCCCACGACCGGTCGTAGGTTACCTAAGACCAATCGTGAGAACAGCTAATCTAATCTCGCGGAAATCTTTCAAAAATCTTTGAAGCTACGACCGGTCCTAGGGATCCTAAGACTAGTCGAAGATGAGATTTTTTCAGGCTATAAATAATGCACGAATTTCAGAGTTTTAGACATTCAATTCCATTTCATTCAATTCAAGCGATTTAAGGCTATACTCTAAGATAAGTTATGATTATTTTTTTAAGCTACTGTGCATATTTAATATTCCTTTTGTTAGAATTATTCTATTGTGATTTTGATTCACATTCCAATCTCATTTAGAAAAGAGGAATTTGTGATATTCCTTCTTCTGGGATCAAAATCAAATAGACCTTGCTCTTCTTAATTTAATCTAAAATCAATTAGACATAGAACTATTCTTTAAGTGAGTATTGGACATTGAACGACGTATCATACATCTACTCCGATTGGTTCTACTGGGCTACTTCAAAAAGAGATCTAGGTATTTTACTTTGTAATTTACTTTCTCTGGTTTTGTTTGAGATTTGCCAGAAAAATCTCATTGTATTGGTTATCTGAGGAGAGCCAGAAAACTTAGATTGTGGGGGTTTTTGGATTGTGTAAGCCGGAGATAAAAAGACACAATTGTGAAGGTTTTGGGTGAACCTGTGAAAACCTATTTTGAGAGTGCATGCTAATATCCCCTGTGTGAGGATATTAGGAGTGGAGTAGCATTCTGTGTGGCTATTGGCTAACAGTTGGTGAACACACAGGCGAACCACTATATATCGTTGTGTTGTGGATGTGCTTGATTTCTTTATTCATTTATTCCTTCAGTATTGTGGATTGCTTTTGTGGATGAATGTTGTAATTTTCATTTCAAGCAAGTGTGGTTGTATAGTGTAATAACTTAGGATTTATTTCTGTAAGTTATTCTTGATTTATTTTCCATATCATTTGTGATTTCTAGATTGTTCTAGAAATAAGGTTGTCCTACCATAAGCCATTAGTTTTTGGTGTAAGGTTGTCCTTAGAACTGATTCAGTATCATTCTCATATTTCATGTGCCTTGAGATTGTTATTATTTCAGCATTGTTATTTATATCTTTTATTATTCCATTATTTTAAGTTTTATTTGGCATTCCCCTATTCACCCCCCCTCTAGGGCATATAGCTAGACCCTTTCACCGCGTTCATTAAGAGGAAAACGTCGTGCATTTGCAAAACCTAAGAGAATCTTTCAAATCAATCATATCAATCAAGTACACATCACACCTCAAGTCAAGTACTAGCAACCCATACCCTACCCTTACCTCTCTTACATGGGTACCCTAAAGTCACTCTCTCTCTCTCCACCCATCCCTTCCTTACACCCATCACCCATCACTCTACCCATCATCCATCACTCCTTTCTCTCATTTCTCACTCTCCCAAGCAACTCCCAAGGAGAGGAAACATCCAAGCTCTCCATGAGAAGAGTCATGTGTGGCCCACTCCCTACCACCCTATCTCCCATCTCCACCCTTAGATCATCATCTCCACCATTGAAAGAGCACTTTTGGAGCATTGGAAGGCTAGGGAGGAAGAAGAAGGATAAGTGAGTGATCCATCGTTGAATTTTATTTAGGGTCCACTTGTGATGGGACCCATGTTGATGTATGTGTTGTAAGCTAGAGGGACCCATAGTGGCGGGGTCCCTCCATCACATGACTCTCTCTCTCTCTCTCTTCCCTATTTGCGGCCAGCCATGATGCAAGTATTTTATGCACGCCGTGCATTTAGTGGACCATGCTACTGTCCAAGCGGGGCCCACATCGTTGCCACGTCCGGGGCCCACTACTGGTTGTCCGTTTGGACTGGCCTGGACCGAAGGTGAAGCACAAATGTCAGCTTGACATTGCTGGTGGGCCACACATGAGGACCCGCCAGATGCATGTATTTCATCCAGCCGTCCAATCCATGAATGCTGCTGGAAGGTCCAGTAGCTGTGAGACCCACCGTTGTACATGTGCCCTCCCAGCCGTCCATCCATTGGACGTGGACCCCACCATGGCAGCATGTGGGGCCCACCTTGACTTCATGTGTTGTGATCCACACCGTCCATGCATGTTGTGATCCACACCGTCCATGCATGTGTGATCCACACCGTCCATGCATGTGTGATCCACACGAGGTTTTATTCACGCCGACCGTTGAGCGTCTAGGACCTGGACGCTGGAATTCTTTCAATAATATAATAAATATAAATAAAGATATTATAATAGTATACTTTATACTATACAATATATGATGGTGGGACCCACCTAGATTTGGGAATGGATTGGCTGGTGTGTCTCACACTAGCTGCTATATTACAGTAGGAAGTCCCGTGGACCCCACACATGATATATGTGTTTCATCCATGCTGTTATCAACACTGTCCATTGCTAACGGTGTCATGTGGAGCCATCGTGACATATGGGTTTAATCCACAACGTCCAAATGTCTGGACAGTGGGACCCACACCATAATGTATATGTTATATCCAACCACCATCCATCTGTTTTACATCTAGACCGTCTAGCTAGTGGACGAGCAGCTCGGGGCTGCTATATTGATACTCGTCCATTTGCATAGACCCCACATGATGCGTGTTCTTTATTCACACCGTCCATATATGTGGACCCCACCCATATACCTGATGTATTGACGTCAGCAAGTTCTGCAGGTCCGGCATGATGTATGTGTCGCATCCAAACCATCCATCCAATTGCCTAGCTCGTCTTAGGCCTAGGACTAAAAATGAGGCAGATCTATCAAGTGGACCACACTGCAGAAAACTGTAGACAAATGAACGCCTACCATTGAAATCCTTTTAGGACCACAGCAATGTTGGATCAAAATGATATTTGTTTTTCCTCTCAACCAGGTCTTTGTGACCTTATGAACAGACTGGATGGAAAATAAACGTGATGGTGGGCCCTGGAATTTTTAAACGGTGAAAATCATTATCTCCACATTTGTGGTATGGTCCGAATGATCTTTCAATATGATTCATTCTTTTGAAAATGCCCTAGAATGATCTCTAAAAATAGGTGAATGGTGTAAATGGTGTGGCCCACTTGATGTATATGAGGCCCATTGGTATAGCCCACGTGATGTGACACATATTGATGTATGTGGCCCACCGTGATGTGGCCCATATTTGAGGCCCAATGTGATGCATATGTAGCCCATGAGTGAGGCCCATCGTGATGTATATTAGGCCCTTGAGAGAGGCCCATGGTGATGTATATTGGGCCATTGTGTGAGGCCATGGGCCCACTATACGCTTGGCTCTACGTGGGCCACTTCTTGGGAGCAATGTTGGTTAAATGTCCACATTGATGGGCAATGATGGTTAAATGTCCACATTGTGACCTTCCTTTAGGCCCTTTGTTAGGCCGATTATCGATGCCGATTATCGGTGTCGATCATCAAGGCCGATTATCGATGTTGATTATTAGTGCCGGTTATCGATACCGATTATGAGTATGTGACAGCATAGCATCATGATACATGCCCATAAGTATCATCTGCATGTTCGTTATGAGATGTGATTGACCATTGCATATGTCATAGGGCAGGTTATTTATGTGACTCTTTGATGGGCGGAGTCGTCCCGCATGAGCGCACGGTATGCATAGGATTGATGCATGATTGGACTGTGTAACTTATGCATCTCGCATTTTATGATATGACTATTGTACGCCCTAGTGATATCAAGGTTATGGCTCCATAGGCATGTCGTGAATGGCTAAATGGGACACCAAAAATGTTTAATTCGAGCATCTGGGCATCTTAGATGTCCGTGGGTGAAAGTCCTTAAACCTCCGTGGCCAGGAGACGCCCCAACGTCTGGACCGAGTGGATATATATAAGCGCATGGGGCAATATATTAGTAGGTCGCGTCTCTCACTGTGTCGTGGTAGGTTGGGAGGGGGTGTGACCTTACCCGCCTGAGTGAGGGGGCAATATCTAGGCTGAGTTTAACCAGCTTAAGGAATGGGTCTGCTATCGACTAACAGGGCCTGATATTGGCAGGCGGATAGTGAGGTATCTTCCACTTACCTAGTTATGCACTCGGATAAGGGCGGCAAGTTGGCGTAAAGTGTAATAGACCTCGATGATGATCCTAAAGATGTATGGTACTGATATGTGAACTTATTGAGCAGGAGTTGCATACTCATTCATTCATTCATTCACTATCCACTCAGGCTGGTGGTGCGCAACTATTTGTTACGTGTACCTTCGCAATGGCCAGGATTTCGGTTGGGACAAGTGACTAAGCTGAGATCAGGAGTTTACCACATTGAGTCTATCTATCCAAATTTAGGTATGGGATTGGTTTGGATAGAATTCTCTTATGGACCCCGTAGCCTGCGATACTACGTACTATCATCCTGACTTCACACTTCAGCTTGGTCATTTCATTCGCACCTCATATTGCATTACATCCGCAGCGTATGGTATTCTAAGTTGTTATGTTTCTACATTTACATGACCTAGATGAGATTGACGGCATTCGTGAGCTCGTCACGATTTGTATATTGCATTGCATTCTCAGTATATGATATTTAGCTTACTATGTCTCCGCATTGCATAGTTGATCTACATTGCTTCCTCAGTATATGATATTAGCTTATTATATTTTTGTATCGCATAGCCTGGATAAGGCTGATAATATTTATGGACTTACCAACATATTTCCGCATTGCTCTGATATTGCATATTTGGCACTTACCTTACACACACTTGAACCTCCCTCTAAGATTTCTTTAAGCTTATGCACGATAGATGCGTGCAAGTGGTGTTAGGTCGCAGCAGCATTGAGCTTGGAGCATGCAGTGGTCTTTTCGAGCTTTGATTTTTTATATATGTATTTCCCTTTCAACATTGTATTCAACTGTTTATATTAGTGGATATGTGATGATGATGTTGCCTTTGTGATTTGGGTAAACTTGTAGTTATGCTTATTATGAATTAAATGTACGTTGGAAAATCCTCCTTGTAGGATCCCAGGATCGGAATCTGGCATATGGGCGCTGGGATCCAAGAATGGGGTACTATGGAGGCTATCGGCACCGGATTCGGCGATCGAAAATTTTGTCAGCCCAATTTCTAAGTTTGGGGAGTGACAGAGAATATGCAATATTTGACACTCAACAATTGGTATGGACCATGACATTGTCTTAGGCTAGTTTTTGGTTACGTAATTTACAAAAGGGGATAACGCTATCAATTTGGCTAAAAACTCAGTTTATCACTCTTAAACTAAACACATTGATATTTATCACCATTTTATCCGACAGGTGCTTGAGGAAGGAGGCATGACTCTGAAGAAGATTCACACGAGCATGAATACGGTTGACATGCTCACCAAGGTGGTTCCTGCATAGAAGTTCAAGTTTTGTGCAACTTCTCTGGTCTTGGTGAAGCCGTAAAAGATGGACGGAGTGTGCACGAGAAGCGATGATCGAGCTATGATGCAAGGTAGGATTAGAGAAGGAGAAAAGAAGCTATGAAGGATGGCAATTGAAGACATGGTGGAAATTGTTGTTGATAGATGTCTTAAATCTGTAATTCAACAGTCTGTTGATGACAGGTTTGATTTCATCAGGCAGGCTTCAATGTCATCGAAGTCGGTTCGATGCCATCGAGATTTTTCAGAATAAATAGAATTGGTTGTTGGACACTTTAGTGCCCTTTTTTATGCCAGCGAAGGTTGTTCGATGCCATCGAAGTAAGTTTCGATGTCATCGAAGGTTATTCGATGTCATCAGTAAAATCCGGAATTTCATATTTGGTCACTAGATCCTGTTGGTGTTATTCTAATAGCATCGAAGGTTTAGTTCGATGACATGGAAGTCTCATTGAAGGTGTCATCGAGTGTATCGCAGAGTTACGTGGATTTGCAAATTCGTGGGATTTGTTTCCAAATCCGATTGAGATTCTTTCAAAGGCTATATATTTTGGTGTAATCGAGATTGGGAAGTATCTAAGGCTTTCTAATTCATTCATGGGGTTTCAAGGGCTTGTAAGGGAAATTCGAGGCTTGTTCGAATCTAGTATCCTCTCTATCTCTTGTAATTTTCTACTTTCATAGTGTTTATTATCGCTTTGTGCCGTGATTTTTTTCCCGCAAAGGTTTTCCACGTTAAATCCATTGTGTTTTGCGTTGTGCTTCCTCAGTGCGATTGGATTACCCCACTTGATTCATCTATGTGTGCTTCTGTGATCCCCCAACAATCCCCTGGCCTAAATGACTTCGGTGATTGGCCTACGATTGCAATGGTCTAAGTAAGGATCTCGATTATAGGAGAGGAAGGAGTTTGACACCTTCTTTTGCTTGTAAGTCATGCGATCTTTACTCTACAAGATGGATTACTTTTAAGGGGAATTAATTTTGCAATAGCGTAATACATCTAGTCATGCTTCACGTAGTCCTTTAAGAGGATGGGTAGGTGGAAAATAGAGAAAATCCTAGCCTTGCTTTGCAAAGTCAAGCCACTCTAGGGAAGTGAGTAAAAAAAAAAAAAAAAAATTTAAAAGCATAAAAATAGAACAAATTAGAATACGAGCGATGATAAAGGGTATGTTAGGAATCTATGAAATGGAATATACCCTGAGCTTGACTGAGATATGAGAAAGAAATAGAGAATTCATGCATTCCTTTTTGTTCAAAGGGGATGTTCTAATATCCCTGATTCTGACCCTACTCCTGTGTTGGCTGACTCTCCTCCGAATGAGCTGATTTTTTCAAGGGTTGTTAATTTGGACTAGGCAAAGGCTCCTTACATCCCTCTCCTCTTCTGATCTCTCCTCTCTGTTTTTTCGTCTCAGAGTGACACCATTCGCTCATGGTGAGCCGATAGTGGACGCTTGTCAATTTTTCACCTCCATAAGCTTTGTTCACGAGGATCTATATTTGGGGCTAGTGAAAAGGGTGTCAGGTGGCCATCGGCGGGCAACGGGCCAACGGTTTCGTAGCTTCATGATTTCGGCCCAATAACTCTTCTTCAGTGTTTTCTTTTTCCCCGTCTTTTCTTGTTTGGTTTTAAGCTTACAAGGTTAATGATCGAGTGATCCAGGCCATTCATTACTTTTTTAGGGGAGTTTAAGACTAGTAAATTTGTTTTTCCTAATTGGCTTTCAACGCTTCCTTTGGTAGATAGGTGCAATTTAATCGAAACGTTGCCTGGGTCATAAGACTGGTGGGTGCCGATCCTTAATTCGGATTGAAGGACCAAGGGTTGGAAATTTCTTAATCGGGTATGGCAATTTTTCCTATGACGAGCTAGGGATCCCATCTCTTAATTTTGTCAGTGGCTAAGGGATCCAGGTGCAATTTAATCAAGGTATAATCAGACGGTTCAGGAGTAATATCTCGTGATTTAGGTGGGGTGTTTACAGAGATTCTGAAAAGCAAGGAGGCCATTAATGTCTAAGTCACCCACTTATAGAAAGTTGTGGATCATATTGATGAGTAGGTCTAGCCCTCTTGGGGAACTCGATGCAATGTATCAATCTTTCTCTACATGGCTAAAGTGTTAGCATTTGCCCTTGAAGGTGGTCCACAACCATGTCAAATGGTGGGTTTGAACAGTTTGGATCTACATGATGAGCATCTAGTAGGGCCAACTAGATGTCGTCATACACATACACTATTGGGTTGTAATGTACCGAACTCTATTATCCAAGAGGGAAGTTTTGTGTGGGCTAGTTTTTATTCAGAAAGCGTGGAGACATGAATGTGAAAGAATTCGATGGTGGGAAGGATTCTTTTAGGGTTTTCTAAACGTGGAGCATTTAATATTTGACTTCATACCCACAACCACAAGCACTTTCCCTAGAGAGTGTTGAGAGAATAGCAACGAAAGAAACTGAAATTAAATGAAATAGAAAATTAAATCAAGCTTGAAGTACGTATTAGATACTCTTTTCTTAAAGTGTTATTGGCCCCATTTTGTCAGTATGAGATCTTTGTTGGATTGCTAGTGAACCGCTTCCAGCCTAAATGGTTCTGTATGCAGCAATCACAAAGATTCCATAGTCAAACTCTCGGTACACAATTTTCATTTGGAAAGAGCATTGCAACTTATGGTAATTTAATTGATTTACAGGGTTTTATAGAGAATGAAGGGGGTGAGTTTTTGTAAAGAGGCTGTTCTTAAAAACACATCTAAAACCGTTCACAACGGTTATGTTTATTTTGAAGAGATGGGACTAACTCTAAAAAAATTTTATAAAGAAATACGACTTAACTCTAAACAATTTTTATGAAGAGACATGATTTAAATCAAATTGACCGAACTACCATTCTCACGGGCGAAAGGCGCAGTGAAAAAATTCAACTGGCAAAAACTTAATAACTATCGAAATCTGCTGACAGATTGGCAGAACGGCCATATCTACTGGCCAAGTTGCGCAATGGTCGGAATCTGCCTGGCCGGTTGGCACAACGGCCGCTCTTTTACAGTCGATTGGCACAATGGTCAGTTTCTTCCGCCGATTGTTGCAACTGCCATAAACAGAACCAATTTTCACAATAGTCGATTAATGTCGGTCCATTATTAAAACGACCAATCTTGTGATGGACTTACTTGATATAGTCGTTTTAGCAACAACTTACCTTAGTCACACCAAGACTTGCACTGGATCATGTTGGTCCGCAATAGATCACAAGAGAGCGCCACTCACAATTAGTTAGACGTCCAACTAGTTGCCATGTCGGGCCTATCATATGTTTGTATGACATCTTGACAATCTACTATGGTTATCCCATCATGTAAATGGGATACCCTTAAAATCAGGTCGATCCAACCATTACATGCATCTCATATGAACTTAGTAGATGTTAATAGTTTTCTCTGATGTGCCCCCACCTAATAGTTTGATTAACCCAAGTTTGGAGCATCCCATTTTCTAAAATGGTACAACTATGCTAAATGGGCAATGTCATATAAGCACCAGGCTACACGCCAACTAGTTGGACGTCCGACGAGTTGCCAAATTATAGCTTTTATTAACGTTAATAAATCTTAAACTTGATAAAAAGTTATTTTAAAGAGAAGAATTTGCTGCTTGGGTAGGCCCCACTGGAATTAATGTGAAATCCACCCCCAACCATTAAGGTTAATCACTTCATGTTACTTCATGTTAGACCCAATGAGTTAATGTGAAATCCACCCAACCATCAAGTGAGTGAATCACTTCATGTTAGACCCCATGAACTAATGTGAAATCCACCCAACCATCAAGTGAGTCATGTTAGACCCAATGCCCAAAAATCAATCTCATTAGCTCAGAAAGCCCTGTAAAAATCAAGGGTGAATATCTATTTCTCCACTTTTTTCATTGATATGGATGGCAAATAAACATCTTGGTGGGGCCTAGAAAGGTTTCAACGGTGGGCATCACTCCCCAATGCTTTAAGGGGGGTGTGTGTGTGTGTGTGTGTGTATTACCACATTAGAAATAGGAGTGTGGTATATCTATTGAGTGGCTTTTGGTTGACTTTTATTAAAAGACAACAATCGCCATGGTGGGGCTAACCTATTTGATGGATTGGATGCTGAATGGACATTAAAAAGACGAAGATATTGATTGGGTGGTTGGAAAATTACGTTCACGCGTATTGGACTAGAGATTCTTCCAACCTATTAATTGCATGAAACATTCAACCTGTCCAAATAAATCTTGGCACCACAACAAGGATCAACATTGTGCAAAATTAAGCCATTTCCAGTGAGGGCATGATTGACATATATTGTAGAAAAGGACCGAGGAAGGGGGCTCTTTCCTTTTTAAAATTTCACCTGTAGAGGTAGGGTAGATGAAAGAGGGACGAAATGAAGTAGGACAAACCACCAACGCCAAGGCAGAATGTCCACTAAAACATGCTAGTCATTGGTACACATCCTAAAATAATACACAGCCAAAAGCCACTTCTGCCAAAACACACCTGAATACAAGCAGGAAATGCAAGCCACCAAATCTCCTCTTAAAACTGGCATGGCTCAGCGACGAGTTTCAAATTGTCAAAAAGCCCAGAAAAAGGTGACCATGAATAGCACAAAAAGCATGCAGTAGAAACACACTGAAAAATTAGCCAAGCAAGCACACCCCATCATGATATCACAATCACAACTACCAAAACCAGCTAAACTAAAAAACATAACATTTGCACAAACTAATCTTCATATTACCAAAAAGGAGAAAATATATCACTCCCTACTATTTCAGTACTTGAGCCACAAAAAACAGAACATCAAAAGCCAAACAGCTCATTGCCATGGAAATTCGGTAAATCAAAATGAAGACTTAAGGCCTTGTATTTATTACGATAGCAGTCATCGCTACTACTAACAACCCATTTTAACTTCCATCCCTACTTCCCTCCACATCATTAAGATTTTCAAATCAGCACTCAGCGAATCTGAAAAGGATCAGCAAAACATGGACAATGTTATTAGGGTGAAAAAAAAAAAAAAAAAAGAGGAAAGAAAGAACCTGTGTGCGCTAGGAGAATAATAAAAAATTACACACACATAGAGAGAGATGGAGAGAGAGAGAGAGCACATCCTAAATGCAGAGAGAGAGAGAGAGAGAGAGAGAGAGAGAGAGAGAGAGAGAGAGAGAGAGAGAGAGAGCACATCCTAAATGTACAGATGAACACCAACCAAAAACATCAAAGTTCTCTATCCATTCTGCTCACACTCATGGTGCCATAAAAGGATGGGCTATGATAAACAATGTGCACTGGTCCACCTCAATAGGCAAAATCATGCATAAGATCACTTTATCGTGGTGACCGCAGGTATTCTTAATCCATCCACCATGGGACAAACACAGAGACAATATGAATTGAGATACATGTATGCCATGGCTAGCCACTGGTTAGTAAACAGTGACAGAGCCACTGGTTAGTAAACAGTGACAGACTCACACCACAGTGCAACCCTCTTAGAATCAACTAAGAGGTAATTTCACTTACCCCAATTCAGAAAGCTTCAAATGAGCTTCAGCATAATCTGCAAAGAAAGCATCCTCATCCTACACAAAGAAAAACAAAATTCATCTTCAGTTATATATATATATATATATATATATATATATATATGGAAAAGGTTCTGTGCAGTCAAGCTGTGTGGGCCCCACCGTGATGCGTGTCGAACATCTACCCCATCAGTCAGATGCACCATTCCATGGTGGGCCTCGGGCTTAAAAATCAAGTCAATCCGTGACTTGTGTGGGCCACACCACATACAAAAGTTGAGAGGGGTTATCCTCCATTAAAACATTCATAATCATTTTTTCGGCCCACCGAGATGTGATTTACAAATCCAGCCCATCCGTTATGTGTGTCCCACTTGGATGAGGGGTCAGACCAAGTTTTAGACGCATCCAAATTTCAGGTGGGCCCCACCAAATGCTCTTAGATGTTTTAGGCATGTCTTCACATGATTTTAGATGGTATGGCCCACCTGAGTTCCATATACGGCTGATGTTTGGGATATCCCATAATTTAAGAGGACCCATCAAATTCACAGTGTTGATGTTAGACATATCCCCACAGCTCGACCTCACATATATATATATATATATATATATATATATATATATATATATATATATATATATATATATATAAGAAAGGGGAGCTGCTTATTTGATGAAGATAAGGTAATTAAGAATACGAACAGCAGCATATTTTTCAACAAGGGGACGGAAAACTGGATCACTAAGAAGGGCCTTGTCTGTTGGAAGCTGGAGAAGACCCTCTTTCTCTCCACTCAGAAGCTCTCTGCAGATTTAAAAAAAATTAGGTGGTGTCAAGGATAGGGGATACAAATTGATCCACAAGTCCATGATCAATGAAAGCAAATACATAAAGAAAACACCCATATCTTTTTGAAGACCGTCTTACATGAAGTAGGTATTATCGAAGATCAGGGGATCGGTAGTCCAGGGTCCCTCAAATCCAGAGCGCTCCTTGTGGCACCTTCCCTACATTATCAATCCAAACAACACCCAAATGCATTTTAGTAGTGGAGATAATTAGGTTGCACTCATCTGCATAAAAAAGGGCAATGGAAAAGAAGTGAAGAGAAGGAAAAACAAAAAGCTCATAATCCTACTAACCAGGGTGTGTCCGCCAGAGAGAGCAACAATGTCCTGATCACTGAGACCCATGTGACCAAATACATCCCTCAAGTGGTCCGAACCTGAAACAGAGACAATGAGCAATGAAATTTTGCAAAGACATGTATCATCTTCCTCTTCCGCTTCCTCTTCTCCCATTATTTTCTCATTTGCATCAGAGGTGCATTTACAAACAATAATGAACATGGCATAATCATTGTCCTTAGATACAAATTCCACACTACCACAGCAGGCCATGATGATGAAAGTAGGCAGCGAAACAGGTTCCAGTTCAGAACCAAGAGGCTATCTAGCCAGTGAGTGATCTTTTTTTATGGTCCTCTGTAATTAGTCTATAGGGTGAATGTCAAAAGTCAAACAAATCAATGACCAACTGGCCAAAGACACTTGTGATTTGGGTCCAAACACCATCTTTTGAATCCTAATCAAACAAAAATTAGGATGATAACTATTTGGTGCTAAGGTGAGTAAAAGGAAGTCAGTAGTCAAACTAATCAACATTCCACTGGCTAAAGAAGCATTGGTGATTTGCAGTCATATTGGGTACTCGAGATTTCAGATTTTAAAGACAGCAATCAAAGTAGAAAAGCAAATATGCTTTTAGAAATGTACCTTTGGTGGCATCTGGAAGGCGGCCTTCTGGAGGGGGTTCAGGCTTGTCCTGAAACAAAAGCATGGTGTAAATTTCATTACATAAAGCAAAGCATGCCTACAAGAATTGAAAATTTGACTGCTAGGATTTCTCAGTGGGAAGTTTTGTGCAATATCAACTGGCATGTGTGGCCCACCCATCCAGATGAACAGTGCACTACAGACTGAGACAGGATTGTATATAGACTAGCTACATTGACTTTTAACTATCAAGGTCAATAATTGGATGGCTAGAATAGCAACATTTTGTGCAATATCATCCACCACATGATACAGGCCTGTAAAAAGTACTACCTGAATGAAACAACATAATTCCACACCACACATTGCATACTTCATT
This sequence comes from Magnolia changhungtana, assembly GCA_030180095.1. NCBI lineage: Eukaryota > Viridiplantae > Streptophyta > Magnoliopsida > Magnoliales > Magnoliaceae > Magnolia > Magnolia changhungtana. Next base: position 3,114,795 of record JASAUF010000293.1, read on the forward strand.
ATTCATATATTTAGGTGATCAATACACAGATTTGGAAATTGGTAAATCAAACAAAGTAGAAACACCCTCCATGGTTTTTTCTACCAAATATATACTGCTTTTCCACTAAGCCACATGCATTGCATCGCATCACTAATATTTCCACCATTCCAGTCTATGGGGGAGATAAGGTCTTTACGAACCGCCTTCCAAATGGCTAGCTAATGAAAACTTACAATGACTATTTATATTTTACAGATAAATCAAAAGGACCATTTGATCAACTACTATACGCAAATAAACATAAGCAAAAACAAAAAAGAAGAACTAAAGAGAAACTGGCAATAGATAATAATGAATCAAGAGCTTCACAATACCTCCCTCCCAGGATGGAAAGGAACCTCAGGCCCTCCAGTAACTTCTACAGCAACAACACCAGCCAACTGCAACAGAAATGCAAGGCATATCCAACATCATGCAACAAGAATAAATAATATATAATCGAAGAACTTATGTTCAATGTAGCTTTATCTACCTGGTCAAAATCAGCATTAGACAAGATGGGGAACTGAACCCTGATGGGCTCCAAGAGCCTGATAGCGATGTCAAGGCCATTGTTGGCGCCATGAGAAAGCTCAGCCGGCTTCCTGATTGTCCCAAATGGACCACCTGTCCTCGTCTTAACATCGTAAGTGCCAGCTGAGTGCCATCTGCAGTATTAACCAATAGAAATTTATCATAATCTTCTTCTTTTCTTTTCTTCCAATTTCTAATGTCTACAAAATAATAAAACAAGGAAAACTTCACACTTACGCCAATCGGAGCATAATGGGGGCACAATGTTTCAGAGCAATGAGTCCCCTAAGCTTCCTCTTGCATTTCTCAATTGCCTGCTTGTATTCATCACTCACGGTGGGATATGACTTCCCCATGCTAAATGAATGAATGCAAGCCTTGTCAGACATGGAAATGAATGCAAGACTATAAACATATATGTACCAAAATAAAATGTAAAAACTAAAAATAAGAAGGAAAAAAAAGGTTAAAAAAAGAAGACAATTATTAAGTCTAAGAGCTCTATAATCCAACAGCTTTTGTTCACCATACATCACTACAGTGGGATCCTATGACAAGACGAAGAACACCAAACAGGAGTAGTGGTGTATTGGCATACAAAAGAAACCCAAACATTGGCTATGATCAAAGGAGAGACAGTTGGATAGGAGGATCCATGAATGATTACCGAACAATAGATAATCAGAGTCACACACCAAAGGGGTTATGGACCACCAGGGTTGGGATCTTCCAGACCATTGATCTCAAGGGGATCACTACATGGAGGTTGCTCCATGAAATCTTCCAGAATAGATCCTTTAGATCCTAAGCAGTCATTGTACATCCCTTTCTCCATTATGGACCACCAATTTATGTCTCTCAAAAATAACTACTGGGACACAGATTGCAGGATTGCATAGTGTCACTGCCAGTTGTGACTCACTACTGGACAGTGCTCTGTGGGTCTCACCATCATGTACATGTTTTATCCACGTTGTCAATCCATTTTTCCAAATCACTTTAGGTAATGAGCCCAAAAATGGAGCAGATCCAAATATCAGGTGACCACAACACAATTTAAAAATTGGTGATTGAACACCCACCATTAAAACTTTCCTAGGGCCCACTATAATGTTTATTTTCCATCTAACCTGTTGATTAGGTCACAAAGACCTGGATGAAGGGGAAACAAAAACATCAACTTGATCAAAACTTTTGTGGGCCCCAAGAAGTTTATAATGGTGGGTGTTCAATCACCACTATTTCCAGTGGTGATGTCCACCTGAGATTTGGATCAACTTCATTTTTTGGCTCATGCCCTAAAATGATCTGGAAAAATTGATGCCCAGAATGGATGAGACACATATGTGATGGTGCAGGCCACAGAGCACCATCCAGTAGTGACTCTACTGGCAGTGTCAGCATGCAATCAGCATCCCCTAAGCAATCATTGCACATCCCTTTAACTACTGAATATGGACCACCACTATGTTTCTCTAAACTATCTATGCACATAGAATAGGTCAGGATCTTCCAATCGAAGTATCTCCAGGACATCAAAAGTCCATTCTGGGGCCAAGAACATCAACGGTTTGGATCACTGATCCCAAATGTACAGAGTCATACATGCGATTGCTGATGAGCATGGCTAAACATGGTATGAAGGATGGATAAACGATTGTTGAGAGGCTCTATAAACTAATGATGATGATGATGATAAAGACAAAAAAAATAGTTGCAGCAACAACATGATCAAATCTGATTTTCTATATATATATATATATATATATATATATATATATATATATATATATATATATATATATATATATATATATATATATATTAACACGGCTACAATATGAAATCTGTTTCCATAACAATTATAGTTAAAACACAGCAACAACATGACCATAATATGAAACTCGTTTTCGTAAAATCACAACAACAACAACAACAACAATTAAAAACAAGTTTCGGAAAAATAAAGAAAGGTGAGGCAGAAAAACATATTGAGTAGTAACAAATAAGAAAAACAGAGAAATTAGGTTTTAGGATTCTGCATTAAACGACAGTAATAACAACAATACCAAAATAAAAGTAGGCTATCAGGAAATCTACAAAATAACATGAACCATTCATTCATTACATGCTTCCATCATAGAGATCCATTCCTCGTAGCAAGTATGGTGACATCCAAACCGTTAATCCATCATAGAGATCCCCAAAAGGACCATGTAACAGAAACAACAGTGATCGGACAAATCCACTCATACAAAAGATTTCTCACAAAAATCTTTCAGAAAGTTAGGATTGTCGGATCTATACATTGATTATTACCTCATTAGCGATCTACAAAAGAGATTGTAGATCCAAAGAAGATAGAAGAAGGGAGACGAGGAACTTGTTAGGGTTTTACCTTTCTAAAGGGATGAAGGAGAGGGAGTGTGTGGGCGTTGAGAGCAAAAGCCAAGGAACAGAAAGGGTAGAGGGCACGAGCAGAACACGCTCCTCAGGGCTGGCCGCAGCAGATAAATAAGGGTTTCTGACCAGGTAGGAAGATTCTAGTAACTCGCTTCCTACCGTCCGATTGATATTATTTCTATGGCCAGGATTTCTTCGATTGCCCAATGGTATATGGAACGATTAGATGTGCGATGCGTGTTTTGAGGGGTAGGTAGGAATACTATTTTTATTTTTATGTTAAGAAATGTATATAAATGGGAAAGCAGGATAACGCACTATGGGGTGAAAATTGTTGACGGACTCGATCCTCAAATGACGAAAATACCCTTCCCTTCTCAGCGTCTTTATTTGGTCAAAATATCTCCCGTATAAATGACGACATCCGTGAAAGAGGTGGATCACAACCACAATGATGGCCGCACCAATACAACTGAATCGTACCATCGGCTCTCTAATGATTTGGATCTTCTGTCTGATACGTACGATCATCACCTTGTAAGATAATCAGGCCCATCATTCATTGGGTGGGCCACACCAGGGGTGTCAATGGGCTCGGCTTCGGCCTGAAAATTCAGAATTTTAAATAGGGCCAGCCCAACAGCCTAGCTGAAAAGTGTTCAAATCCAGGCCAGGCCGGTTGACAGCCCTAGGCCGCTGCACCACTACTTGGGAGTAGAGCTGTACACAAGTTGAGTTAGCTTGGCCACCCTACTGGACTTAACTTGGAAAAGCTTGACTCGCCTTAGATTGAAATGGGATTCAAATTAAGTTGGGCTAGTTTTTAAAGCTCAAAAAAAATTCAAGCCTAGTTGGAGCTTGCTGAGTTCGAGCTTGCTGAGCTCGACTCGGAACAAACCTCAACTTGAAACGACTCAGTGATGTAGTTATTTTGATATTGATGCTACTCATCAAGTGTTTGATTAAATAACTTAATGAAGTGTTGTTTCAGGTGCGTACATTCTCTGCATGATCAGTTGGTGGCAGGGAAGGAATGGATACAAAATAATAATAATAATAATAATAATAATAATAAAAACTTTACATTATAAAGTTGCCCTCATATTTTAATTTTAATTATGATTTTGCATGCTAGTGTTTGATAAAATACTTGTAAAGAGTTATTGTTTTACATTCTTAGAGAAATTGAAGCTACATTCTCTGTGTTTGAGAAAATTTTGCACGGGCTCGAACTATCTCGAGCTCCTGACAAAACCGAGCTGAGCCGAGTTTGAGTTGGTGTTAGCTACCGGCCAAACTGACCCAAATTGTGCCAACCTTGACTCAATTTGACTCATGTACAGTTCTACTGGGGAGTAATACCACTCGCTCGCCATGATATGCATCGTGTCCTTCTTCTGTGCAATTAAGAACCCTCCAAGAACCACATGACTCTGAAATGCATGGCTCCTATTGCGCCATTTATAATCAGCATATCCAATGCTTAATTACCAGTACCCATTTTCACCACAAATATATAGCAAACTACAATTTCTAATATTCATTTAGAGTGTCAAAATACTGGTTGGAGAGAGAATCAAAGGGAAATGGACTATTCACTTTTTATATTTTGGCCATGAAATGATCAGTTGAAATGGAAATAATCGTTAAACGTTAAACTTTAACCGTTGATTTTTGGGTTGTAACCCATCCACAAGGTAAGCAATTTGGATTGTACATTTGAGCTTGCCATTTTTTTTAAAAAATTTTTTGTTTATTTATTTTAACTTTTGGTATAACTTTGGTTCCAATGGTTAGATTCAACCAAATTTTGTAATTATTTGATCATCTAATAGTTGGATACTTATTGAATGGTTAAAATTGACTATATCCAATGGTTGAAACCAAAAAGTGTATGTTAATGCAAAAAACTAGTTCACCCTCCTTAGACCTTTGAGTGTCTGCACAAGAAAAAGAGAAATGAGACCTTGGCTAGAGTAGGGGACCCTTTGATGCTAAAGTCAGGTTAGGAATATGGGTCTAGTAGTATTCAAGGGTTTTGTGCGAGAGATTCTGTGTACTTTTTCACGTAAATAGACCCATTATTTATAGTGTAGGTGGGCTAGAGACAATTATTGATTTTAGGCTAAATCTTTGTGTAAGTTTCTCAACTGCTATGCGATATTTTTGGTGAATTTAATATCGAGTGGTTGACCCTGAAAAAGTTGAGGCAAATGGCCAAGGCTGAGGTTTATGGCCAACCTGCTGATATGTCGACCTACCGAACTGCGGGGGAGATCTTCTTTGGCCATTGAGGAGTTTATTGATCATGATCGACTTTGACTGACCTTGTGTCCCGCAAAGATGTCCGAGATGACCTTTTCTCTTTAGATAGTCCATTTTTACCCATAACAGAGTCCATGAATTAGATTTAGGTCCACCAATTTAATTTTGGACTATGATTTAGCGAGTGGGTTTCACAGCTAGCCTAAGATCATGCACGCAACATGTGTGCCTGTCTAAATTGAGCATCATGCTCTAGAGAGTATCAAATAACGTTTCCTACAAGTGGCAATGGACCAGCTTTATTCTAGCCAAGCTAGACCAAGCCTAGCCTTAGCCTAGAAAAGTGTTTAAGGCTTGGGTCGAACTTGGCCCAGCTTGAATCAATAAAAACCTATTTCCCACTTAAACATTCCTATTCTATTTGCTGATTGAAGGGGCCCTAAACGAAAAAAAAAAAAAAACACTCTAGAAAGAATGCAACCAATGGCATGCATTTGATATAAACGGGTTGCCTAAGTGGAGTTTAAATGATATATTTGTGGGATGCGGATTGCGTACTACCCCCCGCCCGTCCCTAGCTTCGAACGGGCAATCCTGTGGGTGGGCCCACCGTGATGTATCTATACATCCAAACCGTCAATCCCTTTTCTCAAATTATTTTAAGGCATGAACACAAAAATGAGGTAGATCCAACGCTCAAGTGGACTACACCAAATAATAATCTTGATTGCATTAAAATGCACAAAGCATTAAATGTCAATTGCATTAAATGCAAGAGTCATCTGTGGTGTGGTCCATTTGATCGTTGGATTTGCCTCATTTTTGTTTTGATGACTTAAAATAATATGAGAAAAGGGATAGACAGTTTGGACGTATAGATATATCATTCATGGGCCACCACAGAATCGCCTGTTCGGGTTAGGGATGGGCAGGGGTAGTACACAATCCGGGTCCATATTTATGGAATATACCACATGTACATGGCACAGATTAGGTACTACCACCGCCTATTTAGATCTCGGGGCAGGCGGAGGCTCCAAAGGCCATTGAAGGGTCACCATGGTGTATGGATTTTATCCGTCCATCCATTTTTTTCATATCATTTTAGAATACTGGACCAAAAATAGGGTATATCCAAGTCTCTATTAGACCACACAACGAAGATTAAATTTCTACCATTGAAAAATTCTTAGGGTACACAGGAGTTTTAGATCAAGATGATATTTGTTTTTTGTTCACTTGAGCCAGGTATATATGACCATATTAACAGGTTGGATGGAAGATAAAGGATACGGTGGACCCTAAGAAGGTTTCAATGGTGGGCGTCCTTAGTACCACTTCTTCCTATGGTGTGGTCCACTTAAGCCTTTGATCTTCCTTATTTTTATCACTATTTTCTAAAATGATATGGAAAAATGGATGGATGGTGTGGATAAAAGCGATACGTCACAGTGACCCCTCAGTGGCCGAGCCTCCGCCTGTCCCGAGCTCCGAACTGGCGGGGATAGTACCTAATCCGCGCCCCATGTATATGAAATCAGGTAGTGCCAGTTGGGACCAAACCTGACTAAAATAACTTGAGCCTAAGTCCGGCCAGTTAAACGCTCGGGCCATGCATGCCAACACTAAACCCAGACCATGGACCAAGTTAATAGGTCCGGCCCGTTTCCACGCTTGCCCGTCACGAAAGTAAGAAACTTCGACGCGCGAATCACGTGTTCAATCGTTCCGCAAACAGTCAAGGGTGTTTTTGTCATATAAATAAATAAAAATGAAAAGAAATGATAAATAATAAATACAGTGATGTGTTTCGTTGTATTTGCTTTCTCTTTTTCAAGCACGCAGTTCCAATAGCTGAATTGCGTCCGCTCAAAACCAAATGTATGATTTTTTTAATCACTTAGATTTCGTGCATTTACGGACTATAGTTTAACTATCCAAACTGTTAATAAGATGGGCCATATCAGGGATAAGATCGTTCTGTAACTTTTTCTCGATTAAAATGCTTAAACCATATAATTTGAAGCCTTCACAATAATCGATAAGGACCGTTCTAATCTGTCTCAAAGCTCTATAATTTAGACCACAATATTGAGGATTTAAATTCAATGAAATATGGATATATCTAGATTATTCACGAATCCAATACCGGACCCACCGTATCAACCGTTCGGATTATCAAACAATGGGTTTCAAATGCAAGAAACCGGGCTCGCCGGTGAGGTTTACCTATCTGTTGACGAAGAAGACCCTAGCAATTGTCTCACCACAATACCCGGATCAAGTTTGGGCCAGTGTGAACGCGGCTCCTTATGAGATGATTCCCCTGGAAATTGACGCCAGAGCCGTTCAAATATCGCCACGTGGATCAATACTGGTGGCTAGAGGCGGATGGAGCGGATTGGATACTGAACGCTTCAGTGGCCTTTTGACTACTGAAGTGATGTGGCAAATCGCGGTTGGTTAGACACTGAACGGCTGTTCCCTTGGCATAAATGCTACTCCGTTAACGGATTTTTCTCCGTTTCCGCCGTGCACCCACTCGGCCACGGAATGACTAAATTCTTAATTTATGTGATTTATCCACACTTTTTATCTGTTTTTCCATCTAATTTTATGCATTGCGCCCAGAATTGAAGCTTATAAAAATCTCCAGTGAACTGCACCAGAAAAAACAGTGGAAAGAATGATTTCCAACATTGAAACCTTCCCAGGCCCCACAATGATATTATTTTTTCATCCAAATTGTTTAAAGGATTAAACAACAAATATAATCTTGATCCAAAACTTCCGTGGCCCCAAGAATTTTTCAAGGGTATAAATTCATTTCACACTGTGTGGCGTCCAAACTGTGCAGCCAATGCCTCCTGCCATGAAAATGGGACACGCACAAATTGCCTCGTCCATAAGTCAAACTGAGGACACCACGAGGGGATCCTGACTGTGGGGCCCACCTTGATGTATATTCCTTACTGTGGGGCCCACCTTGATCACAAATTTACTGGGTTGAAGACCCTTCTACATTGCCACAAGGCTTCAGTGGGATCCTGCCTGTGGGGCCCACCTTGATGTATACTCCTTACATCCATGTCTTCTATCAGTTTTGAAAGGTCATTTTAGGGATTGATCCCAAAAATGAAGCAGATACAAATCTCAGGTGGACCCCAAAGAGTTTGCTCAATATGCAATCCGCTTCCCTTGGCAACATACCGGTAAACACCAATTTCGGGTTTTTTTTTTTTTATTTTCCTTCTCTCTCTCAATTTTCTTACCACCCACCAGGCATCCTAATCTTCATCCACTGATCACTGTATTGTCTCTCCTTTCTTTTATTTCTTTCAATCAAGGCGCTCTCGGTGACACTCACCTACCGTTTGTCCAAATCAGGTTCATGCGTGTGATACATGAGAGGGGGCTCCATTTATGTTGATGATTCGACCCTTGCCAACCAATGATGGGATGCATTAGATCACATTATCTTGGGTATGCAATGTTTGCACCTACACTTAAAAACATCATTCCTCTTTGGTGGGATCCATTCATTTACAATGTGTTTTTTTTTTAAAAAAAATAATAAATTGGTCCTTTTCTTAATGTAGATACAGGTTGAAGGTAAGCCAATGGAAGCTTTGAAACTAGTGAAATGCCTGCGGTGCAACCCACAAACACGTCAATGGCACAAAAACACATCGCAGAATCCAAGCGCAACCTACACAATAGAGAAGGGAACAATTTCAGCCCTTTCGACCTGCACAATAGATAATAGAGCAATTTCAGCTCTTTCAAAAGTAGTTGTTCTTTCTTCTGTTAGACTTAGTTTTCTTTTAACGTACATTAATTATAAGCTATTGCTTATATTTAGGAAATAATGCCCCTAAATTGTTTCTACTGACTTTCATCAACAAAGTCACGAAAAAATGTTCCTTATAGTCTTTCTCTCCCCCCTTCCCCTTTAGGTCTGTTGCAAGTAAAATTGTCTCATTCAAGCTATTCTCATCAAGTAAATGAGACTAGGATGACTCTATTTTTGCAGGCCGAATCATCAAGACCGTCGATATTTTTTTTCAGGACTGTGATACCCAACATATAACAAGGCATAGACAAGGCCTATATACGAAAAAACTTAATTGTCCACTCAACTTTTATTGGTACCAATGAACAATGAGAGATGGAATTCAAGTATCAATTCCTTTTTCTGTTCTTTTTTTCTTTTCTTTTTTTTTTTTAAAAATTAACGATAAAATACTGCTGTGTTTATCAAAGATTATGCTGAATTGTCGTGTTCTCTTTAGCCTTGTGCTTAGATGATCCAGACCGCCCATCTGTCTTGTCACATCGAATAAGTTGTACCCACAATCATTTTTTTTATTTACATCAGAAGATAAGTGACTTATTTCAAATAGATATATTACTTACGTCTCAAGTAGCTTATCTAGTTTTTTATTTATTAAACTAAAGTGATTAAATAACTTTAAATATAAAAGAATTACTTATAATTAATCATAATCCAAACTTACTTATCTCAACTAAGTCACTTATTTAATATTATTTATAGAAAAAATAACTTATTTGGTTTTTCTATTTACATCAGAAGATAAGTGACTTATTTCAAATAAATAAATTTGGTTCATGATTAATTATAAGTAATCTTCTTACTTGAAAAATATATGAGCACTATGTTATTATTATTATTATTATTTTATTTTTTTAGTTTTTTAAGTTTTCATGAGTTACTAAAGAGAGGCATCAAGATATATGAAATAGAGAAGAATGGCATAAGTATGTTGTTAGCCAAACATATTTATTTTCTTAATAAGTAGAAATTAAGATAAACTATTTATCAAATAAGTTGTCTATCTTATATAACTTACTATCCAAACATGCCCTAAATGATAAAATTACAATTATTAAAAATTTGGGTTGAGTTGATTAAAGAGTTTGTGAGTCTTTTAATTGACTCAACCTGTCCAGCCTTGGGTTTTTGAGTTTTTGAGCTATGGTTGGATAACTAACTATAGTTCCATACAAATGAACTTGCGTGTGCTAGTGAAGTTCCTATATCTCATGATGTTTAGGATATTTTATCCACAAGAAAAGAAGGCTACACCATAGAGATAATACGAAAATAAGGTCATTCCAGACATAGATGAGAACTAAACTTCAATAATGAGATAGCAAATGGTATAAAATTTTGTATTGCTATGGTTCACCCAACAAGTGGATCGGCCTGATTTTGATACCAGGTTATCATCACGATTGGGCACACCTTTCATACGGATGGGATATTCTACACATATGACATGTTGGCTTAAAAAAATGGATGTATAAAAATTTCAGTACAGACGCCCATCCTTTGAACAGTTTGGATGAAAGATAAACATCATTGTGGGCCTGGAAAGGTTTCAACGGTGGAAATCATTATTTCCACTGTTTTTTGTGGTACGGTCCACTTGAGATTTTTATAAGCTTCAATTTTGGGCTCAATGCATAAAATTAGATGGAAAAACAGATGAAAGGTGTGGATAAATCACATAAATTCACAGTGGGCTCAATTGAATTTAGTCATTCCGTGGCTGAGTGGGTGCACGGCCGAAACGGAGAAAAATCCGTTAACGGAGTAGCATTTATACCGAGGGATCAGCCGTTCGGTGTCTAACCAACGGCGTTTGCCTTTTGGCTACTGAAGCGTTCAGTATCCAATCCGCTCCCGATTTTGTGCACGTTCCACGTTGGCGGGTCCGTTTCCAATCCCTATTTTACGCATCGCGTAAAACACCCAAGCCGTGGGAGCCACCATGTTCTATACATGAAATCCACCCCGTCCATCTGGTTGAAACTCTTATTTTCACTGTACAAAAAAATCAGCTGATAAAAATCTACTATGTCCTACACCAACGGGAAAAATATAAAATTGCGACTGAAACCTTTATAAGTTGTCGTGTTGTGGCTCTTGAGCTTTGGATGCGATCGATATCTGGTCTACACCTCATCCTGGCGAGCCACGCATTATGAACGGGTTTGATGAAAGATACAGGCCATAATGGCCCTAGACACAAACCTATGCTTGGCGTCCCATTCCCATTATTACCTTCGTTGTGGTCTATCTGAGTTGTGGATCTAGAGTATTTTCGGGCACAAGTCTGAACAGCCAGGACCTCACCTGATGGAAGGAGTGGATTTCATTTGTACAACATGGTGAGCCTCAGAGAGCCTGGGTGTTTATATTTAAAATCTATGTTCCGTGGCGAGGGCTCTCTTTATGAGGTTTCGCTCATCTATTTCAATGGACGCGGATTGCGTCCTACCCCCGCCCGGACGGTAATCCGTCCGGGCATGGCTCTATGGAGCCCACCGTGATGTAACTGTTTTATCCCGCCATCCAACAATTTTTTCAGAAAATTTTAATACGTGAACCAAAAAATGAGGCGGGTCTAAGGATTGAGTGGACCACACCAAAGGAACCTGCACTGATATGACACCCACCGTTGAAACTTTTCTAAGGGCCCATGTGATGCTTTTTTTACCACAAAACTTATTCATAAGGTCACGTAGACGTGGATGAAGTGAAAACACAAATATCAGCTTGATTAGAAACTTCTCAGGCTCCCAAGAAGCTTTTAATGGTGGACGTCCAATCCCCACTTTGTGGTCTACTCAAGCATTGGACCTGCCTCATTTTTTAGTTCACGTATTAAATTTTTCTGAAAAAATATTTGGACGGCAGGATAAAACAGTTACATCACGGTGGGCTCCACAGAGCCCTGCCCGGACGGATTACCGTCCGGACGGGGGTAGGACGCAATCCGCGTCCCTATTTCAATGCTTTATGGGGCATGAGTGGGACGCGGATTGCGTCCTACCCCCGCCCGGACGGTAATCCGTCCGTCCGGGTGGGGCTCTTTGGGGCCCACTGTGATGTAAGTGTTTTATCCATGCCGTTCATCATTTTTCTCATATCATTTTAAGATATGATATAAAAAATTAGTCAGGTGAAAGGCTTAAGTGAACCACAAAGTGGAAATTGAACGTCCACTATTAAAAGTTTCTTGGGAGCTGGAGAAGTTTCGGGTTAGCAATATATAGTTTTCTTCTTCAAAAAAACAAGATAAAATATTACAATGGCACTTGAAAGGTTTGTGGTAGTTGTCGTTATTCTTTCATGACTTCCTTTGGTGTGGTCCACTAGAATCGTGGACCTCGCCTCATTTGAGAATATATCTTAAAATGATCTGAGAAAAGCAATTAAGGGCGTGGATTAAAAAACTTACATCATGGTGGACCCCACAGAGCCCTACCGTCCAGGCGGGGGTAGGACGCAATCCGCGTTCGCATGAGTGCTGCAATTTTTAAATAAATCCAGTCGACTGCACCCCACCACGCGAATAAAGAGAAATTTACGACTGTGGACCCCACCTTTTATCCAACGGTTTTTTTGAAACAATACAAACTTAGAATACGCGCTTGGACCTCCTCGTACGGACTCAACATTTCAAGACGAAAATACCCCTCCTTTCACGGCTGTGGCTTTTCCTCTCCCATTTCCACTGCTTACTTTTTTCCTCCCCACTTCCACTGCTTGCGTTTCCTCTCCCTTTACAGGGTTGCTTTCACTGCTATTGCTTTCACCCCCTTTACTCCTGTGTTTCCGGTAGAAAGACCACAAAAAACCCTTTTTGTGGGCCCCTCTCAATCGCATTTTGTCTTCTTCTCAAAATGGTCGGTCCAGAGAAGAAAGCACGCAGCCAAGGTATATTTTAAACTCAGTTGGCCCCACATTGAATGTATGTAATTTCTTTTTTTACTAGAGGAAAAAGTTCTATACGATCGAGCTCATGGGAACTCCCCATGAGGTCGACCTGTGTGGGCCCCACCATGATGTATGTCGAACATCATCACCGTGAACTTGATGGGTCCCCTTTAAATCATGGGATAGCAGAAAAATCAGTCCTATACGGAACCCAGGTGGGCCATACCATCTAAAATCACGTGAAGACATGCCTAAAACATATAAAATTACTTGGTGGGGCCCACTTGAAATTTGGATGTGTCTGAATCTTGGTCTGACCACTCATCCAAGTGGGACACACATTATGGATGAATTTGGATTTGTTAAACACATCTCGGTGGGCCAAAAACATAAATATGAATGTTTTAATGGAAGGTAACCCCTCTCAAGTTTTGTACGTGGTTTGGCCTACAAAAGTCACGAATTAACTTGATTTTTAAGCTCTAGGCCCACCATGGAATGGTGCATCTGACTGATGGGGTAGATGTTTGACATAATTCATGATAGGGCTCACACAGCTCGACCTCATTGGTAGTTCACATGAGCTCGACCATATAGAACCGTTTTTCCCATATATGCGTATATATACACATGACACATGTGCATGCATGCCCGCCCGTGCGTGTGTGTGTGTGTGTGTATATATATATACACATATACACACACACAGCGTTGAGCCCCAAATTGAAGCATAACAAAAGATCAAGTGGACCATACCACGAGAAACAGTGGTCATAATGAATTTCGTTTGCCGTGAATTTCTAGTTTGCCCGCCTCAATTTCATGCTTATCCTGCCGATTTTCTAGTTTGCCCTGTGACTTTCTAGTAACTAGATCGCTCAATTTCATGTTTGCCCCGCTGATTGTCTAGTTTGCCCCACTGAATTTCATGTTTGCCCCGCTGATTTTTTAATTTAGCTCGCTGATTTTTTGGTTCGCTCCCATTGTACTAAGTAAGCTCAGTTAGGCCGCCCACATTGAATGTATGTAGTATATCCACGCTATCCATCCGTTTTTCCATCTAATTTTAGCGGTTTAGCCCCAAATTGAAGCATATCAAAAGATCAAGTGAATCATACCACAGGAAATAGCGGGGCATAATGATTTCCACTGTTGAAACTATAATGGGCCCAATAGTGATGTTTGTTTGTTATCAAACCTATTCATAAGATAATACAGATATGGATTAATAGAAAACACAATTATAAGCTTATCCAAAACTTTTGTGGCCCCTAAGAAATTATCAACATTAGAAGTTCAATTCAAAATATCCCCGTGGTGTGGTTCATTTGAACATTGGATATGTTTAGATTTTTGACTAAAGCCACGAAATTATTTGTTAAGCTAGCCGATCTTTTTCATGTTTGCCCGTGATTTTGTAGTTTCTCCCCATTGATTTTTCGGTTTGTCCCGTGATTTTCTAGTTTGCCCCGCTGATTTTTCAGTTTGCCCCGTTGATTTTTCTAGTTTGCCTCGCTGATTTTCTAGTTTCCTCCACTGATTTTCCAGTTTGCCCATTGAGTTTCTAGTTTGCCCCGCTTAGTTTCTAGTTTGCCCCGCTGATTTTCTAGTTTGCCCTGCATTGATTTTCTAGTTTCCCCATTGATTTTCGGTTTCCCGCTAATTTTGCGGTTTCCCATTGATTTTGCGGTTGCCCGATTGGTTTTCAGTTAGCTACCTACTGGTAGCATTCAAGTAATATCCTTTGATTTCACTGTTTTGGCTGCGTTTTATAAATTGTTTCGCCATAAAATAAAAACGGTCTCTCCAACGCATAAATTGTTGGGAGTTCACCTTCTCATCATCCTTGGTAAAATCAAGTCCACCACAGAGACATTCATAAACCGCCCTACCGTAGTTCTTAGTGGATAACCTCAATTTTGGTTTAATAGTACATCCCAATAGTGGACAACCATACTTGTTCAATTTATCTCTCTCAACTTGGATGCTATGGGCGGTCCTTGGAAAGTTTTGACATAAGCAGTAGGAATTCGCAGATCCTCCGGACGTAGAGCTCGTAGGGCTTTGAACCCAAATACATTACCTACAATGGAAGTAAACATGTTAGTAACAGAACCTTCTTAAAAAAGGTCTAAAGGGTAAACTACATAAGCAATAAATTGACTTTCCTCCCGAGGAACGGGCTCGATGTGGTAGCATTGTCCTTTGTAACAATCAAGGCTAGTAAGTCCATCGGTCCACAAAGTTGTCCATGTACCGGTAGAAGACTCGGCGACTCTGTTGCCCTGCTTCCTCGGGCGGAACTCGGGTTGAGGAGTTACAGGAATCTTTGCTAAGATATCGTATCTTTGGTTTCATATTCGGGAGTATAATAAGTCAATTTGTACACTTTAACACCAACTTTGAATCAACACTTGCTTTAGTCTATGTTTTTGGTGACATAAGTCCCTCCCTACAACTCATGAATTAAGAATTCTCGAAGCGACAAGGTCTACTCGACATGGATTAGGCGTGAATGAAACCTTTCTGACAATCTTTCACAAAACTATCAACTAATATTATCAACTATCAACAAATTAGAATGGTTCATTATTAAATCATGGTCATCCAACCCAGGAAGGAAATGATCTTTACATGGAAATGAAAGAATCTGGAGTGATTAATGAACAAAATATTGTAGAATCAAAAGTGGCTCTAGTCTATGGTCAGATGAATCAAAATATTGCGTAATCGGATTGCGTACTACCATTGTACTAAATAAACTCAGTTGGGCCCATATTGAATGTATGTAGTATATCCACGCTGTCCATCCGTTTTTCCAACTAATTTTAACAGTTTAGCCCCAAATTGAAGCATATCAAAAGATCAATTGGATCATACCATGGGAAATAGCGGGCCATAATGATTTTCACCGTTGAAACTATAGTGGGCCCAACAGTGATGTTTGTTTGTTATCAAACCTATTGATAAGATCATACAGACATGGATTAATACTCTAAAGAGAAATTATAAGCTTGATTCAAAACACGTGGCCCCAAGAAATGATCAACATTAGAAGTGGAATTCCAAATTTCATTTGGTGTGTTCCATGAAATTATTTTTTAAGTTTGCCCGCTTCTTGTCTAGTTTGCCCCACTCATTTTCATGTTTGCCCCACTCATTTTCTAGTTTCCTCCGCTCTATTTCATGCTTGCCCCGCTGATTTTACAATTTAACCTGCTGAATTTCTAGTTTACCTCGCTGAATATCTAGTTTGCCCCGCTGATCTTTTAGTTTGTCACGCTGATTTCCTTTAATGTAATTAAGTGCATGTGCCAAGGTATGTCTATGTCTCCTTGTATATAACATGATGTGGGGTCTAACACTGTAAAAGCTACAAACTTGAATAGATACATGCCTTGACTCCCTGTCATACGGCCATGTGCCTATGCTGGCCGAATAAAGGCAAGTGTTCCCTATCTTTTATGCTGACAAAGCTACATAACCTTGTGATGTGCTACGTTGACTAAGCTACACAACCTTGCACTAATAAGTTACGTAACCTTGTACTAACGAGGAAACTCATGAACACCTCATTGAGTGATCCTTGCGAGCATTGCTCAATGCTAGTTGTCTAAGCGGCGAGCCTATTGTAGCCGATTGTAGCTAATTGATCCTTCAATATCTTTGGCTCATGTGTATCATGCATATTACAACTTTCTTGAGCTGTAACTTAAAATCAAAGGTATTTTCCTTTGAAGGTAATTAAGGGCATGTGGCAAGGTATGTCTATGTTGTGATGTATAAATTGGTATATCTTGATGAGAATCGATGGGGCAAACACTAAAATCGTGTGGGGCAATCAGTGGGCCCATGATGATGTATGTTTGTTCGTTATCAAACCTAGATATAAGATCATCTGAGACTTGGATCAATAGAATAAACAATTATAAGCTTGATCCAAAACTTTTGTGGCCCCTAAGAAATGATCAACATTAGCAGTTCAATTCAAATTTCATTTGGTGTGTTCCATTGAACATTGGATACGTTTATAAGAATTGGCTCAAGCCATGAAATTTGTTAAGTTTGCCCGTGACTTTCTAGCTTGCCCCGTGATTTTCATGTTTGCCCGTGACCTTTTAGCTTGCCCATTGAATATCTAGTTTGCCCGTGATTTTTCTAGTTTGCCACTGCTAACTTTCTATCATGCCCCACTTGATATTCTAGTTTGCCACTGCTTAATTTGTATCATGCACTGTCGATTTTATATACGATGTTTTACTTTGTGAATTTTATGTTTGATATGTATTTAAATTCATCTCTGTGAGTAATGAAAATTCGTCGTCGTCAACTCCAAGCCAACATGTAGGTGTACTGACATGGTGGTTTTGACAGTCAAAGGTGGAGTGGAGAAGCATGTGATCGCCTAAATCTATTTAGGCAATCCCCTTTCGCCTTTTTATTGCACGTTACATCCTTCAGTTTTATAGGGGCTATATTTCACCTACTTTTACTAAGATACGAAGGTGATTCAGTATTTGAAATCAAAGGGAGGCAATTGCAGTTTTTCGAGATGGACTTCGCCCTCATCACCGGTCTTAAGGCGGAGATCTTACCGTACCCAAGAAGAGGAACACTACGCGTACACTACGAGACAAATACTTTAAAGAATATCCAGTATTAAAGAAGCACCTAATGGGCGTGTTTGATAGACTAGTTGATACTAATAAGCATGAGGACGTCGTGAAGGTTGCCCTACTTCTAGTTGTGGAGTGCTTTCTTAGGGGAACCGAACCAAAAACCATGTGCAATATGGATTATATTCACTTGGTGGACTCGTTAGAGGATTTCTATATGTATCCTTGGGGTAGCTTGGGATACCTTACAATGTTTGATGAATCGAATTTGCCCTTGCCGCATTAAGTTCCCCTCGGTACATTGTATGTGGTTGCGTCCTTCCTCTATAAGTAAGAACACCTTTTATTACGTATATGTTTTCCCTCTGTAGTCATCTTAGAATTTTTAACACTGGTGCAATTTCATTCTAGCGGTATGGGCGTAGAGATACTACCTGACCCCTACAAGAGTGTGTTGTTTAAATACGTTCCCTATCAAATTCTACGCTTCATTCAATATCGAATTTGGAAGTGTTGGAGGTACAACAGAATACATGCTATTGTCAGTAAAGTGTAAGTTTATATATGTCCAGCAATTACTTTGCTTAACTTGACAACCTTATCAATTTTATATTTAACATTATTCCTTGTTCTTTTGCAGACTTCGGTAGTGATGAAATTAGAACCAACGCTACGTGAATGGGAAACGGATGCCATTCGCTCGGTGCGTGACAGTTTCCAGGTGAGATGTTATGAAAATTGAACTATATTTTTTTTCTATATTTAGTAAATTTATCCTTACTCTGACATATCCATCTATACATTTTGTAGCTCACTGAAACTCAAGAAGAAGATGAGGAGGGTAACTAGATTGATCATAAGGAGGATGACGAGTCAGATGATAACGAAGAGAAAGGTGTGGAGGAAGAGGGACCGAGTGAGGGTATACCAGTGGGGGGTGTTGTGAAGAATGTTATTTTTATTGAGGAATTTCGGATTGAGAGGGAGGAGTTGAAGAGGGAGAGAGAGGAATTGAAGAAGGAGAGGGCGAATTGAGAGAGAGAGGGAAGAGATGAGACGGAAAGAAACAATGATTGATGAAAAAGAAAATATTCTTGAAAGAGAAAGAGTAGTTGAGGATGGAGAAGGAATTATTTTTTGAGGACGGGGAAAAAGTTAGCTAATGAGAGGGAGAAGTTTAATAAGGAGAAGGAAGGTAGTCGTACGAGAGAGGGGATGTTTTGTAATAAAGGAGGAGGGTGAGGAGTTGAGGTCCACTTCGCAACCCGTTTATGAAAAAGGAGAACCAAAGGATTAGAAGTAGTCATATTACAAGATATCTCCGTACTTGTCCTTGTCTGCATTCGATACAACTCCTAGGCCGGGTTCCGAACCCGAGCAAGTAACAACTTTTACAACTTCTCCGTATCATTTCCTCTACAGATGGATCCTTTCAGGATACTATCCGCACAGGAGGTGAAAGAGGCAGAGGACTGGTATGAAGCAAACAAGGGCATGGCAGTGGGAAAATGGTTCAGTACGATATGGCTGAAGGATGCGTAGGTTGATAGCGAGGTAAGCATTACTAATTTATTCTCTATATGCATTGATTGACATGTAATTATGTGTTATTTTAATCTACGACTAACATTCTACTATCCTATTGATTAGGCTATCGACACATACATCGAGTTCCTTGAGAAAAAGCAGAACGACCTTTCAACAGCATATCCTCAGGATTGCAAGTTACATCCCACGTTTTTCTGTGCTTGTTTATTGCATTAATCAAGTAATCTGTTTAAAAATTTCATTTTCTTACATGTATTGAACTTTCATCATGTTCGTAGCAATGAAAGCCTTGAGGGGTGTTTACTGTTTTGATTGCATATCGGGCCTCAAATCGGCGTCGAACAGTAGAGCTATTAGGTCGGATGAGTACGACCTATGCAATTGCTAAGCAGGGATAAACCATGCGCCAAGGCAATCTGGTGTTATGAGCGGGTAATGCACTTGTCATAGAGCATCATCTCTTACTATTATGTCTTCTATCATTTTTCTAATATATTATTTTGACAATGATGAGCAGTCTATGCGCCCATCAATCACGAAAATTCACATTGGTTTCTGCTGGTCATCTACCTTAAAGCAAGAGAAATTGTTGTTGTGGATAACTTGTGCAATTTATTGCCGAAGTACAAGCAAAAGATGAAGAAGATGAGCGATGCGCTCCCCATTCTCTTCATGCCCTTGGAGAAGACCGCGCTTGAAGGAAGAAGTGGGACCGTCGAGTCGATGAATCTGCGCGAGCAGGACAATGGTTATGACTGTGGTATATTCGTAATGAAATACATCGACATTTTGTGTAGCGGTCTCACCTTGGTGGGAATAGACATGCAAAAATTCACCGCCGATTGGAGGAAGTCAATAGCATATGATTGTTTATCTCTACTTTGTAGATGAAATTTGTCCATGGCATGGGCAGAATTTTGGAAAGATGTTGTATACATTGTACGTCATGATGTATAACATACTTTGTAAGTTTTGATGTATAGCATACTTTATAATTTTGGTGGATAGCATACTTTGAAGATTTTTTGCATATTCACTAGGAAATGTAAGTTATGATGTATAGCATACTATCAGGGGTTAGAAATTTGAAAGTTGGGCGGGTTCAACCCGACCGACTCGACATTGGGTTGGGCTCGGGCAGGATATTTCGGGTCCTCCCTTAAGCTTGGGCTATACAAACGCCAACCCGATAAATCTTGGGTTGGGCTCGGGTTGCCCGACCTAACCCGAACCCGATCAATATATAAGTTACTTAAAAATTATAATTGAGTGTGGATCGTTTGTGTCGAAGGCACACTAGTGATGTCGAGTCTCATTTGTCCATGTCATTTCAAGGGACTCAAGCTAACAAGATATGCGAGATCTCTCTCTCCCAAATAGACACCATCTTTATGCTACATGACTTTTAAAGGAGTAGTTGTCTTATATTTAAGCTTGTTTTTAAAGGAAAAAATGAAGTTGTTTATAATGAATAGTCACATATATAATTAATAAAATTATAGATACTGAGAAAATAAGTCCTATATTGATATATAATAAACTAATGTAATAACGAAAATATTAGCATGTATATACCCGACCGAGAGCAGCTCAAGTTGAAATTCCCAACCCGAGATTGGGTTGGGTTGGGTTGGGTTGGGTTAGGGTTGAGGTATAGGAACCTTGGGTTGGGTTAGGGTTGAGCACCAACCCGACCCAACCCGCCTACCTCTCGACCCTATCTAAAATTTGGCTATTTTAAGAAACACTTGTTGAATGGCTTGATTTTTGTATGAAGGTGAATATTTAAAGACTCATATTCATATGTATCCAATGGTTGAAGGCGAGAATCATTAATGAAGCATGATAGGTAGATTATGGCTTCTAAATGATGTAGGGAACAAGAACAGTTGAGATCATTCAAATAATGCAATCTGCAAGAATCTGATCTAAAATGGAATTACGAAAAATGAATCCAAAAAATAAACAAAAACCAATGTGATTTGTCTAGTTGATATAGTAGGTCAAACAAGATCTCGACCTTTTTAAACCAATCAATGACACCACTATCGATTTGCCCGCTCATATTTTCCTACTTGCCTATTTGTTTTTCGATTTGCCGTGATATTTCGATTTGTCCCATTGTTTTTCTAGTTTGCCCATTTGTTTTTCTAGTTTGCCCGCTAATATTTGATTTGCCCATTGCATTGTTTTCTAGTTTGCTTACATTGATATTTCGGATTTGCTCCTTGTTTTTACGGTTTGCTTATTGATATTTTAGTTTGCCCATTGTTTTCTAGTTTGCCCATTGATATTTCGGTTGCCCCATTGTTTTTCTAGTTTGCCCCCCGTGATATTTCGGTTCTTAGTTTTTGCCCGCTATTTTTCTAGTTTGCCCGCTAATATTTCTAGTTTGCCCTTGCCATTGTTTTCTAGTTTACCCGTTGTAATTTCGGATTTGCCCATTTTTGTTTTTGTTTTCTAGTTTGCCCTCCTGATATTTCGATTTGTATTTTTTCTAGTTTGCCCCGCTGATATTTCAGTGTGCCCATTGTTTTCTAGCTTGAGCTTATTATATTAAAGGCGCGCATACATTTTTCAGTTAGTACGATCTAAAACAATTCCACATTCAAGAAAAACCAGGACCTTCAACCTTTACTAAAATCTAATGAACTTTAATGAACCGGTAGACGGTTCATGACCGGACTATCATCAACGACACTATTGACTATACCGTGTCTCTCAGTAAGGAAGGTCCTCTCTTCGAAGAGCGGTGCCCCCTTTCCTAAATCAAAGATGCCTTTCAGCTCCTTATCGGATATTAGCTCTTGTCTAACCTTCGATCTGAGCTCATAGCTCCGGTCTGACCTCTATCACACACATGAGATAAATGGCTCAAGCTTATATGCTCCTATAGATAGGTTCTAAACCATAGGGCCTATCTAGGTTCTAAACCATAGGTTATAAATCATCATAATTCCTTATGGTATGGTCCACTAGTGCGCAAGGTTCTATGAGGAATTTTGACGCATGAATGAACGTGATGACGATAAATACTCCGAATCCACGGAGCTTCTCTGGACTCCTCACAGAGACTTCTCGAATCCACGAGGAAAGAAAGTAGAAAATAGAAATAAATTCTAATAAATTCGAAACTGATTAATTGTTGAATAAAAACGAGTTCACAACCCTTTAAATAGGGATACCAAGCAATAGGAAAGTAATCAAAATCAAACTACAACTAAAACTCCTAGAATTCGCGACTTACTATAAATAGTAAACTTACTATTTATAGACGGTTGTGATGTCTACTAGTGCATGCAGGGTTTTGGCCAAAAATAGTAAGTGTCCTATTTGGCTTCCCCAAACCGTTCTCCTAATTATTCTAAGCTCTTTTCACGTTGCGCGCAACTCCTAAAGCCCGACGGATGAAGAGTTATAATCAAACTAAAACTTACTTATTTATAGTAAAAACGAAATTAAAACAGGGGAAACGACCGTCGATTTAGGGTTTTTTCACAATTGAGCGTCGTAACCTAGTATATCGGGTTGGTTGGCTAAAGTAGCTCGTTCTACCTCAAAATCATATATTTTACGTCACTAACTCATTCGGATTGTGAGATACGCCGATTTAAGGTCAGATGGTCGGATCATACATCGTGGCCAGGGCCTTTTCTGATCCATCCTGGCCATGAAACCGTCCGCAACCCAATCTACATCAAATCTGAATCACCTGCGAGTGGGCCACGTGATGAAAACAATGCAGATAGGAAGCTCGCAATAAAAAAAAATAGTCGGGGTCGACCGGGTAGTACCCGGTCGACCCCGAATCACTGGACATGTACCCGGTCGACTCCATTTTGGCAAAATTTATTAAAATGGGGTCGACCGGGTACATGTCCAGTGATTCGGGGTCGACCCCATTTTGATAAATTTTGCCAAAATGGGGTCGGCCAGGGTACATGTCCCGGTGATTGGGGTCGATAAGTACGGACGACCCGTCTATATTTTTTGTGTTTTTTTTTTTTTTATTGCGAGCTTCCTATCTGCATTGTTTTCATCACGTGACCCACTTGCAGGTGATTCAGATTTGATGTAGAGCGGGTCGCGGACAGTTTCATGGCCAGGATGGATCAGAAAAGGCCCTGTCAATGGCGAAGTGATGATCGGAACCATCGGACCTTAAATCGGGCGTATCTTACAATCCGGAATGAGTTGGCTAACGTAAAATATATGATTTTGGGGTAGAACGAGCTACTTTAGCCAACCAACCCAGATATACCAGGTTACAATGCTCGGTATTGCGAAAAAACCCTAGATCGACGGTCGTATCTAGGGTTTTAATTTTGTTTTTACTATAAATAGTAAATTTTAGTTTGATTATAAGTTTACTATTTATAGTAAGTCGCGAATTCCAGGAGTTTTAGTTGTAGTTTGATTACGATTTCTTTCTTATTGCTTGGTATCCCTATTTAAAGGGTTGTGAACTCGTTTTTATTCAGCAATTAATCAGTTTCGAATTTATTAGAATTTATTTCTATTTTCTGCTTTCTTTCCTCGTGGATTCGAGAAGTCTCTGTGAGGAGTCCAGAGAAGCTCTGTGGATTCGGAGTATTTATCGTCATCACGTTCATTCATGCATCAAAATTCCTCATAAAACCTTGCGCACTAGTGGACCATACCATAAGGAATTATAATGATTTAACACCTATAGTTAAAAACTTCTCGGGGCCACAAAAGTTATGGATCAAGTTAATATTCTTATTTTCCTTTCATCCATGCCCATGTAAACTAGTCAACAGGTTGGATGGCAAATAAACATTATAACAGGCCGTTGGAAGTTTTGCATGGCGGACGTCCTTCTGAAATTTGTAAAAGAAGTTTTTAATGGTGGGCGTCCTTATAAAATTTGTATCGGCCTCATTCTTTGTCTCATGTCGAAATAATTTGCAAAAGCCGATAGACGTCGCCATAAATAAAGGTGGGCCGGGGTGTCAACAATCCTAACTAATATGCCAATGCTCAGTAATCCAGACCGTCGACCTGTTACTCCTCTCAAAAATTTTATATTACATGTTAATAGACGATCAATTAAAGAAATGTGGACGATGTGTTGTTGGTTAACAATTAGCGACGGTAAAGTGAAATATTATCAGCGGGGCAAACTAAAAAAACAGCGAGGCAAACTAGAAAACAATGGGGCAAGCGAAATATCGGGCAAACTAAGAAAAAGCAATGGAAAGCGAAATATCATTTGGGCAAACTAGAAAACGGGCGGTCAAATCGAAATATCAGTCCGGGGCAAACTAGAAAAAAGCAATGAGGCAAACTTGAATATCGGGTAGGGCAAACCGAAAAAAACAAGCAAATGAAAATAGCAAACTAGAAAAACAAGTGGAGCAAATGAAATATCGGGGCAAACTAGAAAAACTTGATTGGGGCAAAGCGAAATATCATCGGGGCAAACTAGAAAAACAATGAGACAAATGGAATATCAGTATGAGGCAAACTAGAAAAACACCAGGGTAAATTGAAATATCGGTGGGCAAACTAGAAAAACAATGAGTAAGCGAAATATCGTAGGGCAAACTAGAAAAACAAATGAGGCAAGCGGAATATCAATGAGGCAAACTAGAAAAAAGTGGAGCAAGCCCTGAAATATCAATGGGCAAACTAGAAAAATAGCGGAGCAATTTGGAATATCAGTAGCGGGCAAACTAGAAAAAATTAGCAAATAGCGGAATATCAATGAGGCAAACTAGAAAAAGCAATGGCAAACTAAAATATTAGCGGGGTAAACTAGAAAAATAGCGGGGCAAACTGGAATATTAGCGGGGCAAACTAGAAAAACAGCGGGGCAAACTGAAATATCAGCGGGATAAACTAGAAAAATATTGGAAAGCGAAATATCGGTAGAGGCAAACTAGAAAAAAACAATGGCAAAAGCGGAATATCGATTGGGGCAAACTAGAAAAACAATGAGGCAAGCCCGAAATATCAGTAGGACAAACTAGAAAAAGCAATGGCACAAGCCCGAAATATCAACGAGGCAAACTAGAAAAAGCAATGGGCAAATTGGAATATCGGGCAAACTAGAAAAAGCAAAGGGCAACTGAAATATCAGCGGGGCAAACTGGAAAAATAGCTAGGCAAATAGGAAAATATGAGCGGGGTAAACTGATGGTGGTGTCAGTTGATTGGGTTCAGAAAGTAACTCTCTCACCCGGTCATGAGAACCTCTTCTTGTCAAAGAGCCCCACCCAATTTTGTTACTAGAACCATTGGCCCATTTTTCATTAACCTCACAACAACTGTCCAACACTGGGATTGTGGATTTAAAATACTCTAGATTATAAATCCTATGGATTTGAAATACCCTGATGTAGAAGCCTTCAGTTGTGTTTGGCACCCTGGATTCAGAATTCTCCGTAATCCAAAAGTAGCTATGCATAATATATTTATAGGAATTTGAATTTAATTACTAAATCAACTTTAATATCTCTAATTAGTGTACCTAGGTCATGTTTGAGACAATGATTGTAATAACACCAATGCATTCCAAATAGAAGCTCCCATATGAAAGATTTGGATTCTAGTGTATTTCAATTTAACATAACAAAGGATCCAAAATCTCAAATTATGTAATGGTCATTTGGATTCCAATGCATTTTCCAATCCAAGCTCCTAAACATGCCATAAGGGCCTCTTTGGAACGTGGGATTGAGTGGTATAAAATATAAAATTAGATCCCTACTCATGGCTCAGTGGTAGACCCCGTGTGTTTCAACATTGAGGTCATGGATTCGAGCACCCACGTTATGTGTGTACGTGTGTAAAAAAAAGGTAGGAATGCATATTACTCGAGAAATATGGTATGTTGGTTACAATTTTGTGAACCACCAATGCAGGTTTCACTTAATAAAGTATTTTTCCTTAAAAAAGAATTTGATCTCAAACTTGGGTTGGACGGTCAAAATACCATTGTATTTCTAGACATCCAATCATTATGCAATATAGTGTTAATTATATATAATGAAATTCCATATCATTTAATCCTGCATTCCAAACAGACACTAAAATCAAGGATTTGAAATCACAGCAACGTGCTATGATTCTAGACTTATTGCAATCACTGTGATCGTTGGAGACCTTCAACATTGAGATGGAGAATCACATGTGTTGAGGCGTGGAGCCAGCACACCAAAGGGTCACTTGAGCTTATGTCATGGTATGATAACAGAAGGGCCTATAAGTCATCTATCT
The DNA here is from genome assembly GCA_030180095.1 of Magnolia changhungtana. NCBI lineage: Eukaryota > Viridiplantae > Streptophyta > Magnoliopsida > Magnoliales > Magnoliaceae > Magnolia > Magnolia changhungtana. Next base: position 3,141,171 of record JASAUF010000293.1, read on the forward strand.
GGCTCAACTGTCGGATTGCAACAAGTGCCTATAAGCTTGCCTTGTGATAGTTTGCCTCTAACTGGGTCCGGGTCGAGAAATGGAGAAACTTGCCACCATCTTCCATCGCCAACCCTAGTATAAATGAAATTAAACTAAATGTTGCCATAGATTTCTTAGCATTGAATGGGGTGCAACTTGTGTAGGTTGTGTTGGTTTGAGGGTCAACCAAAGCTCTAGGGAACCTAACCCGCAACCTAACCCGCCCCGAGGTTCCCAACCCAAAGTCTATGCTTGACGACCCAAATACATGTGATTATTCCCAACCCGACATAGACATAAATTTGCAACCCGAACTCAACCTAAATTCAGATCGACTTGGCATCTTCCAATAAAAACCCAACCTGAGGGCATTGACAACCCAACCCAAACTTGAGTTGGGTCAAATAGGTTAGGGTTGACAAACCCAAGTTGCGGGCCTAAGAAGAGAGATACATTCTACAGGTTGGGTGATCCAGAACCAGCATGGTTGGAAAGGAATTTTGAAGAGGAAGAAGTTTGGGAAGCAATGCAAAACCTAGGCAAAGATAAAGCTCCGGGTCCAAATGACTTTCCAATAGCATTCTTTCAAATCGGATGAAGAGAAATCTAAGGGATGTGATGTCGTTCCTGTCAGAATTTGTCAAAAAAAACTGGCTATCTAAAGATCTAGGGGCTTTATTTATCACCTTAATTCCAAAGAAGGAACAAGCTGAAAGTTTGAAGGATTTTTCTGCAATTACTCTTACAGGCAGCCCTTACAAGATTCTAGTAAAAGTCTTGCATCTAGGCTTTGTAAAGTTTTAGGTGGAGTCATTTGAGAGTGACAAGGTGCATTCGTCTGTGGAAGGAAAATTCTAGATGGAGCTCTTATAGCTCATGAATGCATATTACTCGAGACACAGAGTAGGTAGGAATAAGTTAGATTCTGAAAAAAAGCCTATGAACATGTTAATTAGGGTTTCTTCACTATACAATGCTAAGGAATACATATGGATAGGGGAACTGTGCATGAGATAAATTTGACAGCGCGCGTTGACATACGCATTGTTATAAGGGGTTCAGTCTATTGTTATTAGAACATGAAACTCACCAAACTCACCAAACAAATAAAAGGAAGGATAAAACCCATTTTGTTCACCAAACCTGATAAACAATCCCAAAATTAGCAGTCAGGAAAAACGTCAAAACCAAACGAACAAAAAAAAAAAAGAAAAACGAGTGTTCCACAATTGCTAACACAGCTCCAAACACACAAAACAAAAACAGATGTCGATGGATCTGTATGCTCTTTAGCTCCCCGCTTCTTCGTCAAGGATCTGAAGGATCGGTCTACTGGATCACGCATATCAATCATCCAGTTTGTGAATCAGTCCGATGCAGTGCTGTTCCATCCTTTTGAACACAGCATAATAGATCCTTCACGATGCGAAAGATCTTCTCATTCCATTGCTCCTATTTGGTCCTTTGGGTCTTCATTTCAGCCCTCATATCAGTTATTTCAGATCGAACAGAGGCCAGTTCCTCTTCCACTCGGCTGAAGCGCTCGTGTATACGTGGGGGGGGGCCACAAAATCCTCATCAATGTCTTCGTCATTATCTTCCTCCTCCTCCTCCTCTTCTTCCTCGTCGTCTTCTTCTTCTTCTTCCTTCGATTCTTCTCCTCTTTTAACATCTTCTTGCTGAATAAATTTCATTCTTTTGATAGTATTCTCGTCAATGAAATTTTGCGGCTCTAGCGGCGTATCGAGGATGAAACCAAACCCACAATCTTTGGCCATCTTACAAATCAACCGTCTGAAGGGTAAGGATAAATTGGTTTTGGTGGTAGTGGCATTCAAGATGTGACGCATTACAATAGATGGGTAGCAAACCTTCACGCCCGTACCCAGTAAATACAAAACCTCCAACATATATTGTGTTACTTGTGTATGATTTCCCGATCTAGGATACAGATTGTATGTGAAGACAAGGTGGAGGAACCTGTAAACCGGAAGCATCCTTGCTGATTCCAAACAGTTATCACCCGTGACCCAATGCTTAAGTTCTCCACAAATAAAAACAGTCCTCTCATCCCTGTACCTATGCCTCTTCGCATCCTTATATGGAACAATCACTGTCTCACATGACACCCCACTAATCCTCTCAATGTCAGACACTTTAAATGTTGCCAACAATTACCGATTGCTACGTCGAAGGTCATTATTTGTAGATTTGGATTTCGATTGAAGCGTAGAAATGGCGGCCGTCTCGGCGTCGGCATTGTTATAGAGGTGTGAACAAGGAATTCCACCCCATCTTGGCAAGCCACTTGAGCTGTCGTGTCGGCGAACAAGTTTTCTCCACATACCTCTCAAATATTATCTTGCGTTCGGCGAATCTTCCAAAATCAATCGGTTCTTGTACATCGACTCCCATTTTTGCGAGTTGTTGATGGTTCGGCCCGAGACGTGGATGGACCTGAGCGAGGTCTCAATCTCGTAGCCTATGTAGTTGCGCCAATGTCTTCCCTTCTCTTGGAGCGACGATTAAACTCTGTACCAGCGGCGTCATGTGCGTCACGCTTCTTGGCCATAGGGAAGATAAGAGGGACGATGTAGAAAAGGAGGTCTTGAGAATCTTCCCATTTGTAGGGATCGAAAGATTAGTCGCTAGGAATCGTGGAAGAAGAGACTCGAGAAAAGGAGGTGGTGAGAATCTTCCACATTTGGAGGGATCGAAAGATTCGTCGCGGGAATCGTGGAAGAAGAGAGTCGAGAAGGTAGAAGAGGGTTTTCGGCGGGAGGGAGGAATAAAAATGAAAATGGGAGCACGACGGCAAATAAATAAGAAACGCATGGCGGACGGACAGTCCAAGGTCAGACCCGGTCGACCCCGACTCTTTTTTTTTTTAATTTTTAATAAATTCTAATATATATATATATATATATAATTTTAATTTTTATGCTGATGGCATTCAGTACACACTGTGAATTGAAGGAAAATGACCGTGAATTTATAGGAATTGTCCTGCAATGAATAAATTTGACCGTGAAATGAGGGGAACTGTCTGTGACATGCATGGAATTGTAACTCAGTTCACAGAGGGGGAGAAGTAATCGGATAATCAGATCTGCTCGGATAGGATGAAGGAGTACGGAGATGAGATAAGAAGTAATCAGATTTTCGGTGGAGATGGGTATGGGAGCGTTGGAAGGGGCGTATGTTTTAGAGCAGGGGCATTTTTGTCATTTACAAGGGTGTCCGTACGCATGAGGAATATTCTTGGCAACTAAAAAGAAATGGGCGGGGCAAACTAGAAAAACAGCGGGGCAAACTGAAATATCAGCGGGGCAAACTAGAGAAACAGCGGGGCAATCTGAAATATCAGCGGGGCAAACTAGCAAAACAGCGGGGCAAACTGAAAAAAGAGAACTTATAAATTCCTAGATGGCCAAAGAGAACTTAGATGGTGAGGTACACCCAATCAGTTTCTAATAAAGAATTTGTTTGTTAGAACTTAGATGGCCAAAGAGCACCAATAATCTATATTGTCCAATCTAACATGACCTGACCAGCCAGGGAGTGTGCCCAAGCTCACCAATCAGGCCGAGCCAATTGAACATGTTTTATGGTTTTGACATTGATGAAAATGTGCGAGTCATGTTCACATATTTTATAGCTCTAAGAGTGAGGAAAGGGACCAACAAGCATTCTAATCGATCACATAAACTATTATATCAAGTAGAAAGGACAGAATACTACAATGTCTAATTGGAATATCTATAGTTTTGGCGTCTCGTATGTGTTCGGGGTTGAAGAAAACTTGCGCTCTAAGTCACTAAGGCCCCGTTTGTTAAATATGAAGTCTAAAACCTGAATCTGAAGTCTAAATCCTCCATCTGAAATTTGAAGTCAAAAAACTTGTTTGGTAATTATGGCTGAAGTCTGAAAATTTAGTACTGAATTTGAAACAACATGTTTGTCGAAATGTCTGAAATATGTTAATTTGACACATTTGCCCTGGTTATAAAGAAATTATTTTTATTATATGAAAATAAAATTATTCTATTTAATTTAAATAAAATATGAAGTACTTAATAGAAAATTAAAATATCATTATTCACCTCTATTTTCCCAGGAAGCCACCTCTATTTTGGCCTATGGACAAAAAAGCGTACTTTTAAAGTATTTATCTAAAACAGCCTAATATTTCTATACACGGACTCTCTACTGCCTAGACAACTTTTGACTCAAGGAAATGTTCTATTGAGTGGGAAACTGACAATTTGCCCTCTTCACAAGTGAAGAATTGTACTTCTATCATATTCTATATCTAGACCCATTTCGACGTGTTTGCACATGGTTTTAATTGTCGCACACGTGGCTTAATTGGACTAGATCCAAACCATCCATCCCTTTGCTCGGCTTATGGAAGGATGTGATGCAAAGATAACATGGCCCATGGTCCATGGTCGGAAGATAGTTTGGTATTTAGTGTGCCATGTGTACCATGGCCTAGGAATACCTCATGTTAAGACTCAATTGCTAATAGACCAACTTTCATCAATTTGAACTATTGATGTGTTGGGTGGCCCACCATGGATGCTCCATAAAATCTATGAGTGGAAGATCAACCCATTATTATTTTTTTTTTGTTTTCTACTTTCAATTCCATTTGGATTATTGTTATTTCTCAGTAATTATTCGATGGCCCTAAAATGAGGAACATAATTGTACTTAAGAAATCTAACAAGGCATTATCTCCACAAAAAGATAAGATCAAACATGTAATTTTATAGCCATCTGCTACTTGTTGATAGAGACATTATTACTTGTAATGACTTCTTGTATTTGTCGCTGGTCAAGGAGTTCCTTAGAAATTAATGCCACATGTTTAATCCATGTCAAAAGATATGCAAGATTCTAAACTTGGCTTTCATATTTTTCTACTTCTAATATTCCCAACATCTCCATCTTTGTAAATTTTTATAAATGGTAGTGATTGTCACATTAGTTAATTAATATCATCAAAGAAAAATAAAAGCTGATTAATGAATTGGTTCCACCCTTTAGAGGAACTCCTAATTCTAATTCCCAACTAAACATCTTGAGTTAGTAATGATTGTTAACATTTCTATAAAATCTCCAAATTACTTAAAATATATAAGGTTTCCAGTTTTCTAACCATATTCGTCGAGAGGAGCTTCATCGTAACAGCGAGTTGTTACAAACAAGGAATCTATTCTGCCAAAGTTCGTTCCACCATGATATAACAAGCTAAGAGTCAAAGAATGCTATTCATCCCACTTATATAGAAGTTCTTGTTGACTTGTAAATCCCCAAAACCTTAAAGAGAGGCATCTGGATGGTTAATGAAGAGAAAAACGTCGGGGCAAATTAAAATATGAGCGGGGCAAACAAGAAAAAAGCGGTAATGGGCAAACAAGAAAAACAACGGGGCAAACTAGAAAAACAATGGGAGTGGCGAAATATGAGTAGGGCAAACAAGAAAAACAGAGGGGCAAACTAGAAAAATAGCGGGGCAAACTACGAAAACAACGGGGCAAACTGAAATATGAGCGGGGCAAACTAGAAAAATAGCGGGGTAAACTGAAATATGAGCGAGGCAAACTGAAATATGAACCTCAATAGGTAAAATCTTATACATGCATAAATAAGTAACATAACTAATGTAAAAGTGAGTAGTTAAAATTATATAATTCAAATTAAAAAAAATAAGCTTTTGGATAGGTTAAGAAAACTAGTCTAAGGAGGGGAGAATTGCATGATACTGAGACGAAGGCAAATACAAATATCCAAAACTTCTACAACTCCCAATTTTTGTTTTTTGAAAATGATGGGAGTTGAATCCCTTGCATGATCCACTTAAGGATTGGATATGACCCTCTTGTAATGCTTTTTGCTCAAATTGAGAGAATGAAACCCACCTATTTATAGCTGGGCATGTAAAATCCATCTGATAAGCTGGTGGGTCCCAAACAACCAGAATAGATTACAAGGGAAATGATAAATGAGGGACTAGGAATCTATTTTTACTATCTAGGTCATTTTATTTTGAACAAGCTATCGCATCAAGCTATCTAGAACACTTATGGACATGGCTTGGGTATTACTTCCATCAGGACTTAGCAAGAGATGGATGGTTGCATTAAGACTTTATGGGGCTAATCGTGACGTATATGTTTTATTCGTGTAAACCATCTCGGGATTGCTATATAGAGTCTGTTGGCACGCCCGGCCAATCCGGGGATTAAACCTTCCCATCCCTTTCAATCCCTCGAACCAAACACGTCCCAGGCAAATTTAAACGGATTAGGAGTAGATTGGATGGGATTTAAAGGTAATGATAGTGTTGTCGAGTGGATTGTCTTAAGATCCATGAGAGGATTAGGTCACCTGTCTGTTTGGCACTCGGGCCAATCCTGGGATTTAACTTCCAATCCCTTCAATCCACTAGGCCAAACGGGCCCTTACATTTTGTATAGTACATAATTATGTAAATATGTATATATAAGTAATAAAAATATTTTTTTATCTTTTAATTCATTTCTTTGTCTATTTATCGGGTTGGTGTTTGCATAGCCCAAACTTGAGATCGAACCTTGGATATAGCGAGCCCAACCCAATGTCGGGTCGGTCGGAGTTGAACGCCATAACTTTTTGGCCGACATAAAATTGAGGCAAACTATCAAATCGTGAGGGAAACATGAAAATGAAGCGATGCAAACTAGAAAAAGCAATGGCAACCGAAATATTATCATGGGGCAAACTAGAAAAAGCAATGGGGCAAAATTTGAAATATCGTAAGGGCAAACTAAGCAGCAAACTAGCAAAACAGCGGGGCAAACAGAAATATGGGCGGGGCAAACTAGAAAAATAGCTAATTAAGGAGAATGATGGTGGTGTTAGTGGATTGGATTAAGAACCATGGGATCTTATTTGACCTACTATATCAACTGGACAAATCACATTGGTTTTTGTTTATTTTCTGGATTCATTTTCTCTAATTCCATTTTGGACTTTATATTGGGAATTGCATTCTTTGAATGATCTGAACCGTTCTTGTTCCCTACATCGTTTGGAAGCCATAATTTGAAATATAGTGCTTCATTCATGATTCCGGCCTTCGAACATTGGATACATATGAATATGAGTCTCTAAATATTCGCCTTCATACACAAATCAGCAGTCCAACAAGTGCTTCTTAAAATAGCCCAGATAGTATAGAGTTCATAATATGATTAGATATAATTTGTAGTTGATGTTGCGCAGTATGTGAACAACAGTGTGGATGAATAGGTACATTAAATATGGATGCGTTTGTCTTTCTAATCCTTGTTGTCATTGTTAGTGTTCAATGTGTTGTAATTTTCGTACTTGTTATTTTTTACGTGTTTAACATTTGATTAGAAGATTTGAATAAGATGGATATCACATCAGCTATTTGGACTCGGAAGGTTATTTCCTTTTTCGACAAACGTAGAAATTGAGCGAGGCCCATTTGAAAATGAGTGGGCCAAGGAGTTCCTTCTATGCTGTGAAGTTCTTGTCTACGGACATGTTTGAGGTTTTGCTTATTTTAGTATATGCGATTGCTTTGCATTGATTTCCATGTGCATTTTCCTTTTCGACGAGTCAAACGGGACAAGCGAGAAAATACAATGGGACAAGGTAAAAAGTTCATTCATTTACAAAGTATGCTATACATCAAAAAATAAAATAAATTACAAAGTATACTATTTTTAGGTGTGGAAAACTTGCACTTTCGGCGATTATGCCCAGTTTGTTTGCATCGCCCACACTTTGTTGTATTCGATTCCTCTCCACGAGATGGAATTCTAAGCTTTTTGGGTCTTCCAGCTGACCTCCTTTGTCCTGGGGGTTTAATTTGCGCACAATACTCCTTGAAGCCCACTGAAATTTCTTCCCACTCACTCTTGTCACGTACTGGGTACACCGATCAGTTATATGTAGCTATGTAATTTTGCACAGTGTAGAATGGGGAGTAGTATGAGTAATGAAAGAGATTATAGTTTATACATGCTGACAGGACATGCATATAAGGGTACCCCTTCACGTCAAACTCGCGACATGTACACGAAAACTCACCGAGCTTGATTTGTATCATTATAATCTCCCACAACATAATACTCATTTTGAGAAATAAGATGAATGACGAACATCTCGCGCCATACGCACAAGATCCTTTAAGCATTGTTGCTCCGCCCATGGAGTCAATGGCCCTACAAACGATGCCGCAGATTCTTTCCTCTTATAAAACAACTCTTGTATCTTCAATCTAACCCCTTCTATCAATTTCGTAATGGGGTATTCGCGTGCTTCTTTGAAGAGGGCATTAACACACTCGAAATGTTTGTAGTAACCAAGTTGAATCTTTTTTCTGGAAAGTGCGAAGATGCTCATCTCTTGTATCGATTTACATCGACCATGCATGTCTTGTGGGATTGGCCATTTCGATATCATGCATTAATTTTTGAATTCACCACCCTACATGTCTTCTTGCCCTTGTCAAAAGTACATCTCTAATGACTTGTCTTTAAAGGTGTCCACCAAGTTTACAGTAGATATGATACGCCTGATGTAGCCATGAATTGCATGTGGGAAGACTTGGGAACCTCTTTCGGTAAACCTTTATGTCGATCGAGATATAATAACAAGATCCTCCGGAGACCCTATCGCATCGCTAAGGTAAGTAAGGAACCAATTCCAACTACTACCGTTCTCGATTCCCGATGCCAAATGCAATCTGAAATATATGGTTGTCCCCATCTAAGGCCGTGGCGATGAATAGAACACCCTTGTATTTGTCCTTTAGGTGTGTCCGTCAATGGCTAATACCCTCCACAATGAATTTTGAAAACTTCTAACACATTGACCGAGCACAACAAAACATCTTTCGAACACGAAAGTCTCTTTGTTAACACGCGATCAGATCACTTGTCCACAGGTTGACCGTCCTCAACTCATGCAAATACAAAGGGAGTTGATTGTAGGAGTCTTCATAAGACCCCATAACACGATTGATTGCAAGCTCACATTTGCCCATGCTTACCTATAGCGATAACAATATTATACTTCTCTTTCATGGCGAAGATAATATCATGTGGCCTCAACCCCAGGCGTTGCTCGATGCGGCTAACAACCAAATCACATGCTAACTTACTAGCTTGCTTTAGGTGATCCTCCTCATCCATGACATGCCACACGTGTGATTTGCCGTATAAGTCAGGTATCTTGAAAATCCCAGAATCACTGTGCGTGATGCATGAACCCTCCATTCACATCTATTTTGAAGCATACAACCGTAAATCTCCTATAATTTGAGTACGGTACCTGTCTTGAAATTTATTTTTTGAAGGGCAAATAGGCTCAAAACATCGGCAGGAGACTCTTGTCCTTGAATGTTTGCCCTTTCGCTATCTCGATCGATTCACTTAACAAATCCGTATATTCCAGCATTGCTGCATTGGTGAATGCAGCATCATCAAAGGGCACGGGGAAGTTAACGGGTGTTGAAGTTTGATGTTTCGGGAAGGTCGGATGCGGGATGTCATTTTCAGGATTGATGTATCTTTGGTAGATGATGACGGCAAATCTGCTGTTGTTGCTAGAGGCGGTGCCATGTAATCACAAATGAGGTCAAGGTCACATGCATCACTAATTTGGGCACTAACAAATTTTGATGTTTGGGGCGGTTGGGCGATAGATCATTTGTTCCTCCTACTTGTAATGGATTTGGCTTATATTCAAATTCCACGCCATGCTCTTCGCCACCTTGTCAACGTGTGTTGTCATATTTATGTGTTGGATTGTCTCGATGACCAAAGGGATAAACTTTTCGAATGCTCCAACTGTGTTGCAGGAACTCTTTCACGTCATCGTCGTCCTCAAGTACGGTTGGAGGGATTGATTTATTGGAGCAGGGATACAAAACTTTCATCCGAATATCACAATATGTTGGTGTACTCTTAATAATCTTGTATATTATGGATAGAAGTTCCTCGTACGTAGTATCAACATCTAGCGAAATAGTTTTCGTACTTTCATTCTTGTACATCCATTGCTTGTTTTACATTCTAACTCTCCGCCATAGCAACAGATGATTCTTGTAGCCATAATCTGGAAATCAATACAATGACAACTTATCAATAAAACGTTAAACAACGGAAGCTTGCCATAAGACAAAACTCAATTAAATAGTAGAATACGAGAAAACTCGCTTTCCCTTATATATAACAATGATACAAATCTTAAGGAAATAAAGTAAAATTTGGAAAAATGCGAGACAATGTACAAATTAAGCGAGGGCAAATATGAAATTGATAGGGGGTAAGCATGAAATTCAGTAGGGCAAACATGAAATTGAAGCGAGGTAAACATGAAATTCAATGACCATAGCATGAAATTTACCGGGGCAAACTATAAAATAAGTTATGCAAGCAAACATTTAATCGAATGTATGTAATCCCCATCAACGCATAAAATTCAATAAGTCTAACGCATGAAATTGATTAAGTCTAACACATGCGCATCAACTTGCATTAAATTGACCTTAGCTACCATCAAATAAGTCCATCAGTAAATTCACCGCGTTACCATGAAATAAACAACTAGAGCTCGTGCGGATTAGGCCTTCAACATTACGAATGATTTCATATGGTGCTCGTTTAATTTTGTGACACTAGCTATCATTACATTGAGTGAGGCACGCATGGAACTTGATCAATGCAAACTAGGAATTGATCGAGGGAAGTATGAAATTCGGCGTGAGGCAAACTAGAAATTGACGAAGTAAAGTAGAAAATCGGCGAGACCAAATTAGAAAATCGGAGGGCAAACTAGAAAATCGGCGGGAAAACATGAAAATCGGAGGGAAACATGAAATTGAGCTGGGCAAACTAGAAAATCAGTGGGGGAAACATGAAAATCAACGGGGCAAACTAGAAAATCAGCGGGTGAAACATGAATATAGCGGGACAAACTAGAAAATCAGCGGGGCAAACATGAAATTCGGCAGGGCAAACATGAAAATCAGCAGGGCAAACATAAAAATTGAGTGGGACAAAGTAGAAATTGATTGGGGTAAAAATGACAAAATTCAATGAGGAAATCCGAAAAATCAGCAAGGCAAATTAGAAATTGAACAGGGCAACCAGAAAATTGAGCGGGACAAACTATAAATATAGCATGCAAGCAAACATTGAATCGAGCGAGCATAACATCATATTGAGCTAGACAAACAATATTTCGAGCGAGCATAGTATGATATTGAGTTAAGCAAACATTAAATCGAGCGGCGTAGTATGATATTTAGTGGGGCAAACATTGAATCGAGCAAACATAAGCATGATATTTAGCGGGGTCAAACATTAAATTGAGTAAACATAGCATGATATTCAGTGAGGGCAAACATTAAATCGAGCAAACATAGCATGATATTAGGTAGGGCAAAAATTAAATCGAAGCGAGCATAACATGATATTGAGCTAGGCAAACATTAAATTATGTTATCCTAGCATGAAATTTATCGATGCAAACATTAAATTGACCTTATCTACCATTAAATTGAAATTTGGGCAACCATTAAATTGAGCGATCCTACTATGAAATTGATTGAGGCAAACATTAAATTGACCTTATCTTATCTACCATGAAATTAAGTTGGGCAAACATTAAATTGACATTATCTTATCTACCATGAAATTAAATTGCAGGCAAACATTAAATTGAGTGATCCTAGCATGAAATTTATCAAGGCAAATATTAAATTGACCTTATCTTATCTAGCATGAAATTTAAAAGGCAAACATTAAATTGAGTGATCTAGCATGAAATTTATGAGGCAAACATTAAATTGACTTTATCTTATCTACCATGAAATTAAGTTGGGCAAACATTAAATTGAGCAATCCTAGCATAAAATTGCACTTGAGCGTAAACATGAATTTCAAGTGAGCATAGCATGAGATCAAGTGAGCCCCTAACATGGAATTGAGTGGGCTTTAAATAGAATTCGATGAGTTTCACATGGATTTGACCGATCAAAGCATAAAATTAACTAAGCCTAACACATGAATTTGAGTAAGCCTAACACATGGAATTGACCAGAACTTCGCATGTAATGCAATTGTACTCTTGGAGCATTTAAAAAAAAAAAAAAAAATGCGTACCACCAACTACCGTAGTAAAGGTCAAATGTAGGTTGAAGAGAGGTGCTTTGGGTGACAGAATATTTTGAACCTTTCAAGGATTACAAGTGCAACAACTTCGTGGGATTTCACGTAACCACTAGCCAAGACGAAAAATGACAAACGTAGAATGATGATATCTAGATGATTCATGGAGAATTCGATGAGAAAAATGAAAAGAATAACCTCCATACATTGGTTTATAGTTGAAAGGAGTGAAATCTTTGTTATGTTGAGGAGGTTTTTTCGTTAAGGGAGGTAAAGCTTGAATGAAAGCTAAGAAATGCAAAACGGATTGGCTACTCACCCTACCACCATCCGATAGGCGTGGTCGGTGTTCATTAAGCCCCACCATGATGTATGTGTTTCATCCATTCCGTTCATCCATTTTTCTGATTCATTTTAGGGCTTACTCGAGAAAATGAGAGGGATATAAATCTCGAGGTGGACGACACGACAAGAAGATAATATTGATTGGATATTGACAATTAAAATTCTCCTAAGGCCCAATGGCCCCATTTATTTCACATCTAATTTGTTGATTAGTTCATACGATCCTAGATTAAGGTAAAAACCAAAAATCGGCTTCATCGAAACTTTTATGGCCCCTAATGGTTTATAATGGTTGACGCTCATTCAACACTATTTCAGTAATGTGGTACACTTGAGATTTGGATATACCTCATTTTTTGGTCTCATATCATAAAATCATCACGAAAAAGTATATGGAATGGCATGGATGAAAAGAATACATCATGGTGGGGCCCACAGATGACAAAGACCATCCGCCAGTTAAATTTGGTAACACCAGTACCGAATCCGTTTCCGTAAAAGGAGGGGTATTTTCGTCTGAAATGTTGAGTCCGTGCGAGGAGGTCCAACGCGTATTCTAAGTTTGTATTGTTTCAAAAACCGTTGGATAAAGGTGGGGT